>JAJJMC010029797.1:3269045-3367186 GCA_023531435.1 Papaver californicum
TAAATATTATGATGAATTAATGTTTGATTTTTAGTTTGAACTTTAGTATATGTTTGAGTGAATGGACAAATGATCTCAATTTAGTTAGAATGAGTAAAGAAGTTATTAAAATTTATGTAGCTAAATTTCAAGTGTATTAATTAGAACAAGTTAGAATTCAAGCAAGGGAGAAATCAAACAGGGAACAAGTTAGCTAAATTTCTTGTTTTACTAATGGTCGTGTTTCCTTTAGTTTTTATATTGAGTGAATGAACCAATTTAGCACAATTTTAGTTAGAATGAATGAATGAGTTTTAAACTGATAAACACTTAGCACTAGACTTACGGTTGGGTCAAGAAGTTCCCAACCCAACCGTAAGTCTGATATTTTTGATCTTCCCGGTCTTACGATTGGGTTTGGAAGCTGCAAGCCTAACCGTAAGAATGAATCTCATTTCATCCTAGACTTACGGTTGGGTCTGTAAAGTCCAAATAACCCAACCGTAAAAAATCCCGGATCTTGATTTCTCAATTTACTAATGCTTTTTATTTGTGTTTGAGTGAATGAACCAAATTTAGCTCAATTTTTAGTTCGAATGAATAAATAAGTTTTAAGATTATATTTATATACCTAAATTTGAAGTACAAGAACATGTTAGAAATTAGGTCCATGGTCTTTTATGGTTGGGTTTTGGAAAGTCCAAACCCAACCGTAACACTGTTATACAATTATGAACCATACTTACGGTTGGGTTTGTGCTACATTAGCCAACCATAATTAATTTTTAAATTTTTGTTTACTATTTGGTCTGAGTAAAGAGTCATTGGTACTTTGTACGACTAGTTTTTCAAAAATTGAGCCATTACACTAGCATTTGGGTCTTTATTGTGTATAAAATGAACTATTCTCTACAAATAATCCTCACACTTCTGAAGTTGTTTCTCATTTCTTCATTATCCAGAAAACCAAGAACTGGCTATACCATTCACCACCAAAGAAGATGGTTCGTGCGTGAGTGTCGACCATAAAGCATGAATCAGATTTATATAAACATTAACACTTCTCAGATCTTGGATCCTTTTTAGAACCATGTTTTATATTTTGTGGCGTTAGACGGTAATCGAAATGGAAGATCATTCAGAACCATTAGGGAAGATTCGCAATACTCTATGATCGTTGTGATAGTTTTAGAATTAATTTGTATTACATGAATGAGAATTGGCATAAACTCGACATCAAGCACAAGTAAGAATATCTTAATTAGATGTTAATCAAATACGATTTGAATAAAATACTAACTTATTATTGATTTCCCTTTTCAGAGAAATCATGCTTAAAACGAATATAATGTCTCTATGGCAATAAATTCAGCCATCAAGCATGATATAATGTCTTGAAAGAAAATGACTTGTATTTCAATTTATATTAACTATTTGTTAGTACCTAAAATTGATTATAGGCAAAACAATGTACTGTTGAAGTACTTTCTTTAAATTCGGAAATCAAAATTATATAAGACAAGCCTAAACCACAATAGTAGTTGTTCTGTCTTGCTTCGGTCATAAGGAGAGAAAATAGGTTGATCTTAGGGGAAAGAAGCAAAGAAAGTTGAAGGAAATGTGCGATGAATTGTGTGTAGAAGTGTTGATCCATTGAGAAAATAACAGAGCTTGAAAGAATGATAAGCTTGTTCTGTCTTTCTGAAATGGGCTAAGTAGTGACTAGTAGCACACATTTTCCTTGTAAAGTAGTGGAGGTAGTGGGTATATGGAGTGGTGGAGATTGTGGGGGAATGGCGTCACCGCCCACTTTGTCTTGGAAAGTTTCTGGAAACTTCTGGATAATTACTCCATCACGTCTTCAACCACTTCAACCGTCACCACTACTTTATAACTTCTTTATCACGGCTGTTGCCACGCCGCATAATGCTGTAACCACACGACCAGAACCCCATTAATAATCCCCTATATATTTATTTTGATTTCTCTTAGAGTTAGTGGAGTCATGGACTTAAAACACGTGAGTTTGTTGTAAGATAATGCTATTGATGAGTTTGTGTCAACACAATATGATTAAATCAAAGTATTGGCGCTAGTAGCAAGGGGAAAGGCTGACACGAGCATAGGTGCAAGAGTGAAGGGCTAGCAGACGCACGAAGGAGAAAAGAGTGGGAAAGAGTCCTAGTGCTAGCGCTGCGGCAGCCTAGGCGCTAGCGCTTATGCTAGCTGTTGCTAGCGCTACCACTAGCACCGGTAATGCTTGTTTAACACGTGTTTTGTTAGCTTTTGTAGTGTTTGTCTTTTTCTGTCCTTTTGACACATGTGTGTGTTACTCATTGGTGTTGGGAATGTGGCTAGTGCTTCGCCAAGTCTAGCGCTTGCTAGTGCCATGGTTATTGCTTATGCATCACTAGCTTTGGCATTTATTAATATCTTGGCCATATTTATGGCCTATTTAGAGTTTCTCAATCTTATGGGATTTTAATGTTAGCATTATGCTTAAGTTTTATACAGTGCATACAGAACATATTCAAGAGATTCAGCCATGGAAGTTTATAACTTATGCTTGATGCCACTCTGCAATTAGATGGTATGCATATGAAGTAGCGTTTTTATCAAGATATGGCATAGCTTCTATTCTGAACATTCACAATTTTGTATAATAAGCATATTTGAATAATATAAATAGTTTGCACGTGAAACAATGAATGTTTAAATGGGTAAAGCCCTGAAATTTCGAAAGTGCATAAATATATAAAGAGCTACAAAGCCATTGTAGCTATGAGCTGAATATGCATTCTTAATTCTTTTGTGGAATATAAAATAGAAATACATATCCATAATTCTGATGCCGGGTTAGAAGTTTATACATATTTATTTCATGCTTCTGCAGCAAGGAGAAAAGCAACATTACAATTTTCTCCTTCGTCAAAAATCCACCATCAATATTAAGTCCCCTGCTTAGCGCAGAACAGTAATATTTCGTGATAAGCACTAGATGGTGGTATTAATACTAGGGAATCTTCAAATAAATAGAGTTCGTAAGACTAGAAATGATTACTCATATTTTCCGCAACATTGCAATAGGCTTGTTATGTCAGCACAGGTCAATAGCATGGGGACTTCACCTCTGTTGTTGTTGCTGCTGCTGATTTCAACCACACTGGTCAACTATGGAAGACACATTGAATTTGGAATTCTCAGGGTGACGCCATCAATTCCCCTCATGATCCAAGTAAGCCCTAAACGTACAGTACTCGCGGTCATAATCTCAACAATCAATGCTAACGAGGAAGCCACGACCATATCAAGCACAATGAACACTCGACAGGCCTGCCCAATTTAGATTGATGCTGCTCCTATCAACATCTGGAATATGGGCTTACAAGCTGCTGTCAGGAATTCATCTTCTCCAGAAATATGGCTATGATGAGTCAGCATCACACACGAGTCAGAAGTGTTCTGAAATGTGTAAGAAATGCCAAACCATGAGGCCCTCACCGTTTTTTATGAGGTCGGTATCCATGAAGCCTGTCACAAGGGATCTCTTTCAATGAATTCCTAACTTCTACTGAGGTCCCCACTTACGCTGCATCCTTCTAGGGATCTCATGATGCCAACATACTCACAATGTCAACACCTTTAGTGCTAGCCTCGTCCCAAAACAAAGGATATTCTACCAAACGAGGGATATTCCATGACAATAGGATTTCACACGGATCTGAGACATCATTCACATAGTTAAAATCTTCAAGAAGCTCATATCATCACTGTGCCAGCACCTACCACCACAATCTCCTCTATTCATCATCACTCCTACTCTTACACCTACATCCTGTAATCTCGGAAATTGGAAACAATCGGTGGAGAACGAGACAATGCAACCTTCACAAAAAAATGTTCATCCATGTCTCTTCTACGACATACCAAAAGGCGTGTAAAAATCAAATATACAGGCTGAGAGATATGGCTTTTGTTCTAAACTCAATGGAGTCTGAAAATTTTCATGGGATTACAAATTACAAATGTGCATGCATGCTTGACTGATCATACAAGCTCCGAATCAGGTCCACATCTACTCGAAGAGACAATCACCTCGGATTTTACATCATATCCTAAGATATTTCACAATATCAGAAAATATCACCAACTTCATGTCATCATTGTTTCACTGCTGCGACCCTTGTCGTCTCAATTTCTGATATTGCTGCGAGTCTGATTACTCAGTACTTCTGTTAATACAAGACGAAGTTGATGGATCTTCCGTACTTCAAGACTTGTTTCTCTCGAATCTATAATAAAATTTTGGAGCTCACAGTTATCCTTAGCCACAACTTTAGTCTATCATCAACTCCTTATGATGCCTTCTACTAATTTAGTTCTCGTTACCACGGGCTACAACTTCAGGATTCATATATGGATGTCCATCTCATGTCTATGCTGACGTCATCACTAGCACCTAGCACTGCATAATCAAATCTTAAGCCTTGGAGTCTGCTGCTTTCCCACAAAAGAATCTAAGTCTGCGCCAGGGGCATTGCCTATAAGAGATAAAGCTAGGTAAATACTCTAGAACTGAGTTTCAAAGTTTGAATATTTTCTATCTCATTGTCGTTATCTAGTGCTTACCACGAAAGACGTTATTGTTCCGCGCTAAGCAGGGGACTTAATGTTCATGGTGACTTTTTGACAAAGGAAAAAATTGTAATATTGCTTTTGCCCTACTGCAGAAGCATGAAATAAATACGTATAAATTCCTGACCCGGTATCAGAATTATGGATACGTACTTTTATCTTACATTCTGCAAGAGAATTGAGAATGCGTATCCATCTCATGGCTACATTAATCTTGTAGATCTTTTATACATTATGCGCCTCCAAGGTTTCAGGGCTTAACTGATAGACACATTTTTGTGTCTAAATTGTGCTTGATTATCTATTTTGACAGTGTTCGGTTTTGTATTATTTATGAGTTTTTATGTCTTTGTAGGTATTTTTGAAAAATAAATATTCATGGGAAAATTGGCTCAAAAAGTTGTTAAAGGCACCCAGGAAAATTACTAAGGGCACCCACCAGTTGGATTTGGGGCACCCTTCATTCAAATTCAAATTCAAAAAAATGGCAGCAAAGTTATTTAGGTGAAGAGAAAGTTGTTGATTTGGTATGAATCGAGTTTTAAGGGATTTTGGGTAATTATGAGTTACCCAAGTGAAGAAACCACCAGGATATGATCAACACATGTTAACCAGAGTGATTCACGCTGGAAAAATCGCTGGAAAATTCATGTCACAGTCGGAAAAAAAAGTTTGTACCTGAATCGGATTTACAATGAATTGGAGTTGGAGTTGGATTTGGATGGTTCTTGGCGTCCTTATCGATCAAGGATGGTGGATTAAGGTTCCCAAAACCTACAAATAGCAAAGAAACCAAACAAAAAAGCATCCAGGATCAAAGAGAAAAATTTCGGGAAGAGAAAGAGTTTCTGCTGGTGGGAAGAACAGGAAGAACATAAGGCTCCAGAGAACTGTCATTTTTTCCGTTGCTTATTCCTTCAAATTTCTGCATCGGCCAGAGTCTGTACTTTATTTCTGTTCTCTTCAGCCACGCAGAGAACACACTCTGTAACGGTTATAAGCGTATCAGTTCTCCTGTGTTACTTTTATTTCTTCATTGTAAACACTTTTTGAGCTATGAAAAACTATTTTAAGTGTGTTTCCAACATGATCATCTAATCACCATCACTGGGGCGACGGAGGAAGCTATTTTTCTAGTAATAAAGTGGTAATTCTTATTTTATTATTTTTGTGGAATTCTTTTACTATTATTTTCTTTGAATTAAATTTGGTAAAAACTTGTTTTTATCAATTAGTTGTGTTTTCTTTTGATGGGTCATGCTGAGTTTAGAGCTTTCGATTTACAACTATTATTTTGAAAACCTAACTTTTGCAATATTTTGAATAAAATGAATATATGAGTTGCAAGATTTTTATCACTTGAAAAATTGGCTAATGGTGGAATCCTTAGTCTCATTCCTTCCCATAATTTAAAATCAATTTTACTTTAATTCCGTTTTATTCTTAGTTATTAAAAATTAGGTTTAAAAATCGAATCTTTACAAGTCTGAGTATCGAACCTTTTACCACTATTTTAAAATTACATCATTAACCTGGCTAAATCCTCGTTATTCCATGTGTCCATGCAAACTATCTGTATTAATCAGAATCAATTGGTTATACGAAATTGTAAACATTCAAAATGGATACTATGCCATTTCTGAATAAAAACGCTAATTAGATGCATATCATCTAAATGTAGATTCGCATTGAACATCATCTCAAGTCATAAAACTTCCATGGATGAATTCCTTGAATATGTTATGTAAGTACTACGTAAAAGCCAAGCATAATGCCAACATTAAACCTCATGTGATTGAAAAGGCCTAAGAAGGCCATGGCTAAGGCCGCATCACCGTGTCAGCGCTAGAAGCGCATAGGCCATAACCATGGCACTGACAAGTGCTGTCGCTAGCAGCGCATAAGCCACGATTGAAACCCTGGAAATTGCTAGCACTAGCAGCCTAGGCCATAGCCACGACGCTGGAAAGTGCTAGCACTAGCACCACATAGGCCATTGTCGTGGAAAGTGCCAGCGGTAGCAACGTGTGGGCCATGTTCGTGGCGCTAGCAAGTGCCCGCGCTAGCAAATCATAGCTACGCTGCCAGCACCGCGACACTGCCATCACTAGCACCACTCCAACGCTAACGTTAGCCAAGTAACTTTAGCGCCAACATTACCCAGGTAAAGTTAGCGCCTTGTCAGCGCTAGCCCTAACACCTCTCTAGCGCTAGCCCCAGCGCCAGCAGTAGCACTATTCCAACGCTAAGGTTACCCAGGTAACTTTAGCGCCAATATTACCCAGGTAATATCAGTACCTTTCCAGCACCAGCGCTAACGCCTCTCTAGCGCTAGCCCTAGCGGCAACGCTAGCACCACTCCAAAGCGAACGTTACCCAAGTAACATTAGTGCCAATATTACCCAGGTAATATTACACCATCACCTGTGCTAACGTAACACCAGCTAGAATTAGTGCACACACTTGCGCCAATACCAGTGCTAGCGCTGCCAACAACACATGTGCTAGCACAAGTGCTAACACCAGCACTAGCACTAGCACCTACCTTACCTTCCTGTCGTGCCATCCTCGCCAATGTTTGTGCCAGCGCAAATACTTCCCTGAGTCCATGACTCCACTAAATCCTACGAGAAATCAAAACATATTACATGGGGGGATTCTTCATGGGTATTGGTTTGGTGGTTTACAACAACATGCGGTGTGGCAACACCCCATGTGAGAAAGTTACAAAGTAGTGGTGACAGTTATAGCGGTAAAAGAAATAATGAAGTAATGGTAGGAGTTTCCAAAAACTTCCCAAACATAATAGGCATAACTACACCATTATCTCCATAATTTCTATCTCTCCATGTCCTTACTACCTCCACTATGTAGAGGAAAGAAGTGTGTCTTACTAACTATTATAAATATGCTACTTAGACTATTCAGAAAACAGAACAAGCTTATCATTCTCAGAAGCTCGGTTATTCTCCATAGTTCAACACCTCTACACATAATTTATCACCATTGATTTCCTCAACTTTCTCTCGTTCTCTCCCATAAGATCAATTCATTTTTTCTCCTTGTGACCAAAGAAGGACGGAACGGCTACTTTCGTGGTTTAAACTTATCATGTACGATTTTAATTTTTGAATCTAAAGAAAGTACTTATACAGTATATTGTTTTGCCTAGGAATAATTTTTAGGTACAAAAAAAGTTGTTTCTTCACCATTTTTTTCTGATACAATAACCTTTGTATATAATTGTTAGGATTAGAAATTTGTTTGTCTCATTGTTTGATACTTCATTTGTATTCTTGACAATCCAAAATTATCATCCTTGATTATTTTATTAGAGATATTGATTACAGTATTTTCCACGCTCCTTGTGGGTTCGACATGTACTTGCCGTTATCTAAATCGTAGATGTCTTGCGATTGCGGTTATTATCTATGTAGGTTGCCAAGCCTATCAGTTAACAACTAGTTAAAGGTGTTATCTGCTCATCAAAAACGGAAGGTAAATTCTGAAAACATGTTGTTAGTATCACTTTTTTTTTTTTATTTATGTTTTAATAGATTATTTGCTTTGTTGTGAGTCGTCATATTTCCCTTCAGAAATAACATGTACGGTGCATAAGATCAAGCATATAAGAATAGTAATACATATGGTTTTCAATCTTAGTCTTATGAGAACTACCAAACATACCATGGGTATACACAAATCCAATTATTTGGTTACAATCAATACTACGAGACCTTATGATTATTCTCATACATACCAACAACCTTATGGTGGTTATGCAGGTGAACAATCAAAAGGATTGGAGGATATTTATTCTAGTAATCATGTTTCCTCTAGTATAACGAATGTACTTCAATAATGCATAGATAATGTCTCTATAATACTCGATAGTTTGCAAGGCATAGAGAAAGTTACATCAACCGAACCTGACTATAATATACTCGACCCAATTTGCGAATGTTTTTATGATTATTTACCCATTCAAAGGGAGGAGATTTGTACTAGAGATATTTTAGTGAGTGAAGGGATAAGATATCCTAACTTGGAAACAAGCATTATTCAGTTATATAAATAGTCTGAGCAGCGGAATCAAAAGATGCAGGATACACTCCAAAATCTTCAAGGGGCTATGGATAGTTTAAGAAGTCGCATTGATCAACTTGTTGAAAAAAGAATCGAGGAAGAAGTTTGATCTCAAATATAAAAAAAACATTGAAGGCAAGAACGAAACTTTGATTTATGAAGATGAACAACCTTTGGAAAATCCTTGCAACAATGACGAAGTTATTCCAACTCTGGATCATAATAGAGATCCTTCGCTATTAAAAAAGAGAAGAGTGGGTATAACCTATCCATTTTTATAAATGGTGTAATATACTCAAACGAAAATCTTAGAATATGTACTGGAGAAAATTTTATTGAAGAGGACCCTGATTCCGGTGACGAGAGTGTTGAAGACACGATGATAGAGAATATAACCAAATTGATTGATTTCGTAGAAGACTCAGTTGAACTTTCCAAGGATTATAATGATGCTGAGATTTGGGTTGAAGCAGAAACTGATGAACAATGACTCTTAAAGAGTTTCATAGAGGACCACGATATACATAAGGTAAATAATTCGTTGGAGTTTTTCAAGAATGATGAGGATCCCATAATACAAGAGATCGTGAAAGGTTTTTCTAATCCTTTGCATAATTATATATATTTTGATCCTCGTCCCCCAATCGAAATAGTTCCCCAAAAAATGTGTTTACCCGACTTTTAAGGAGCTACCTCTCGTAGGGTTGGGTATATATGAAACTAAACTTCTTAAGAATTATTTTGTTATAAATATCCACTTCTAGATATGGTTATATTTAGTATTGTGCAGGTTGACTGAGAGGAACCCATAGAAGTTCCCGCATTTTATGCTCTTTATACACTTCCAAGTGTAGAAAAGACTAAGTGTAGAGGTAACTTCCATAAAGTAACAATTTCCTTATTTTTATCTTATTCTAACGTGTGTTTGAAGCTATTATTTGAACTGCAGATTGTTATTTAGGTGGATCCCCATATTTTCAGATTGTTGGTGTACAGACGGTAACCAGAAGATCAGGATGGGAACGTTAAACTAAGCGTCGAATAGAAGGAAACCCACTGGTTTTATACTTCTATCTCTTTTATTTTTATTTTTTATAGTTTGAATATCATATTTGCATTTCCATGTTTATAGAGTCCTAAAATTATAATGAAGAAAATTTTAACGAAAAATTTTGTTAGATTTTTTTTTATCATGACACCGTTTGACGAAACGTCTTTAGAGACTTCGCTTGGAGTTCGATTTGAGTGGTTGACCCCAAATTTTAAAGGGGAAAGACTCAACTTTATTTTCGAAAAGAAAATCTGAATTTGGAATTGTAGGTTAGAGCGATTGTCCTGGTAAATTGTGTTCCAAATTTTTCCAGTATTTTTTCATATTGCATTTCAGTCAGTCCATAAGACATAAATGTCAGAATGTTTATCGAAACATTGTTCCATTTTGAGAAGTTATAGAAAATCCATAGGCGAACAACCTTTGTCAGGGAAGTTTTGCCAAATTCCTTACCAATATTTACAGTTTTGGAGGTTAATATGTTGTTGCGTCAGAAATCAGAAATTTCAGTTTTGTACATTGAGGACAATGTGAAGTTTAAGTATGGGGGATTATTTAGCACATAGATTTTATGATTTGTACTTAGTTTTTACTTTTGTAGGTAGTTTTTTTTCGAATTTTTGTATATATTAGCTTGGACCTCCAACTTTTAGAGATTTTAGAGTCACGTAGCATACTTTTAGCTAAGTTTACATACAAAGTTCTTACCAAATAAGTGAGTTTCGAAATCCTTGAGAACGACATTCGGGTTTCTTAGTCACTGAGAGAGATAGTGATGAAATTAAACATGCTGGTAGCAAATTAGGTGCAGAAGGAATTTAATACTAGAGAGATAATCATTCATTAGTGGAGACTACCCATAAATAATAAGAGTGAGGCACCAAACCTTCAACATATATTTCCGTTTATAGTGTTTCATGAGCGCTAACTCTGGTAGAATGATGAGCTACTCAATCTCACACCCCTTTAACACTTTTTTAATCTCTTAAGTGTTTCTATGAATCATGAGGGTGACCAGAATTGCAAACTAACCTCATCTTGTAGTATGAATTGCAGGACGCACCACTCTCTCTAAGAAGTGACCATAAAAACATATCATTATCATCAACAAACGGAGCAATATTGATTTATAAAGAAGTTGAAGACGCTTACAGTTTACAAGCAACAAAGAAGATCGGAAATTAATTACATATTCAGGTGAAAATAGAAAGAAAAGCAGAAAGATGTGAGTTTTTGAAGTTTATGTGACCAAGAAAATACCAAAGTTGTAAAGAATCAAGTGCTAAAATATTTTTCCTTCCATAATGGAAAAAATCAGAAAAGAAAAAATATAATCAGTGTCATAGAGAAAAAGAAGTCTATGAAGAAGTTTCAAAACAACAAGTAATTGAAGAAAAACGGAGTACAAGTTGTCAAATTCAAGAATTTATCATCAAGAGCTGAAGCCGAAGCCGAAGCCGAAGTTGTTTTTATTGGACGCTGGAGAGTGGTGTTGAATGTAGATTAGATAAGAAACGGAGTGAGCATTGACATCTTCGCACATGATTTTATTTACTTTCTTAGAGATCATCAGAAATCGAAAAAATAATAGAAAAAAAGGTTTTCAAAATAAAATAAAATAAAATCTTAGTGTCACCATTCAACGTGCGTAAGTGTTCTCTCTTTATTCCTCCTTAGATATACATGTGAGAAACATTTTTATTGTCTTAAGAGTATCCAACCGGTGAGGTAGAAGTCGAGGCGAAAGGATTATTGATTGCTCTCGGGGCTAAATTCTTTCATATAACATTGGTTTAACAAATTACACCATTTTTATGAATATTTAAACATAAGAGTAATGTTCTTTGGTATTTCTAAATTCTTATTATTAGTGTGCGGAAACTTTGTGTCCTCATATATCTTTGGATACTTGTGACTTTGAAGGTTTTAGAAGTTAAAATAGGTTTTGTGAGTATTTCCCTTGTAAACCCTCACGAGACAATAACTCGTCTGTTAGGGACACCTAGGGGTTTAAAGGCTTGTTACACATGCTAATTGTATTCGTGATTCCTCTGAAAGTGAGTTAGGTTAATTTATGTAGTATTTCACTCGAGAATTAGAAAAAGCCAAGTGCATAATTTACATGGTTTAGCATCAAATAATTACTAATATTTGTTATAATTCTTTCATATTACTTGTTATTAATCTTGTTTTCTTGTATTTGTTTTTATTAGGTAAATCATCCAAATAAGAATAAAAATGACTGCAAAAAGGCAAGAGGTGAAGTACTTCAAGTATCCAAGTGTATAGAGCCAAGAAAAATGGAAGAATGCGACGAAAAGGAGCAAAGAACGTCGAAAAACATAAGAATGATGGCCAAGTAAATAATTGAAAATTCAAATCTAGGTTTTCCTCTCACCATCTTGTAGAGAAATGAAAAAAGAAGCCATCACATAAAGAATAAGGTTATTCCGAGTTGGTATAAAAAAGTTATGAGAAAAACAGTGAAACCAACTTGGATTTGGTTTCTGTTAGGCCTGTGCGGAAAGAGAAAGAAGACATACGTTTTGGGCTTGCCATGGACGTAAGAAAACTGTTTGGAGGCATATAAGATGATTAACCTATCTAGTGTAGGTTGATAAGAGGTTCCTTAAAACCAGTTAAATTACTTAGATAACCTTGATTAATTTATCTATTTATTTTTTAATTTATTTTTTCTATTTTTTAATTTTTATAAACTTTTTAAATTTTTAAATTTTCTATTAACTTTTTTTAATTTCTTTAAAATTATTTTTACTTAGATATTATGGTCTATTTTGTACATTTTATACCTATCTTTATTTTATTTAGTTTTATTCTTTTTTTCAAAAATTTTTAAAAAATTTAAGAAAATAAATAAAAAAACTTTATAAAAATTAAGTAATATTTTATGTATTTTTAAAAAAATTACTTACATTTAGGGCCTATTTCGTAACTTTATATTTATATTTATTTTATTTATTTTAATATTTTGTTTTCAAAAAACATGAAAAAATTTAAATATTAAAAATATAGATAAATAATAAATAGAAATTAATTATAAAAATATAAACTATAAGGGAATTACTGTTATTATTAAAATACGGTGGATAAGGAGTTATTGGTTTACTACCTAGTGACTCTATTTTGTCTTTATTGAGTATGCATCAAAATAACCTCCGAAAATAATGATTTTTAGGATGTTAAGTGTCAAGTTGGACATGGATTAAGAGGAGTTGTTAGTATTTGAGGAGGTTAAGTTTTCTACTTGGATAAAGATCAAAAAAAGGTGAAAATATTTGATGATTAGCAGGTTTCCTAGTGGGATAGACACCAAGAGGGGGCTACAAAATCCAATATGAAGGGGAGCCTAGATACAACATAATTTTCTCTATATCGTAAACCTAGGGTTTACCCCTTTAGGGAAAAAATCATTCTTTCTTTATTCTTCTTCTTTCCTTGTATTATGAGTAACTAATTCTTTTGTTGATTATGGACGACTTCAGTGTTCTAGACGTGAAGCTTATTAGTTATACAAGTTTATTTGGAGTTTTATTATCGCTTGACCTTATTATATAAAATGTGTATGAGTGATTCTTAGATTGTTTGGAGCGCACGCTAAATTAATTTATCGATTATTCAATTGCTAGTAGAAGTTGGGTGATAAGTGTAATAGTCAAACAATGATCTATATAAATAGAATCGTAAGACATGTGGAGAAATTGCGAGTAAATACAACATCATAAGGTGGAACTTGATCTGAAAGTTTAACTATTGTTATTAACCTAAATTCACAAAGCCTAAAACGTTCAATTGGGTTACACCTTGAGTGATCTACTACTTGGTGGTTAAGACGAATAGAAACTCGTAATCGAGGACTTTCGTAACCAGTGGCAAAATGAGTTTTGGGGATAACATTGATCTAGTTATCATTCTACGATTGGTGATGAAGGATTCTAACGAAATATAGTAAGTACACTACTTGAGTTAACGTTTGGTGACAAAAAATGACTTCCTAATCACATTTTCTTTTTATTATCTTTTTATTATATTTTTAATTGCTTTAAACAACCAATCCCCCTTAGTATTCTTTTTATTATAGTTTTGTTATTCTAAATAACATTTCAATTAAGGAGCTCCATGTGGGAACGATCCTTATTACCGCTATATTATTAGTAAATAGGAGGAAATATCTTGAGTAATTTGTTGCACTTACGCCACGCATCATTTGGCTCCACCTGAGGTATCTCGGAGTTGAATTTCCGAACCTTTCCCTTTTCGAGATGTCATATTTTGTATATACATATAATAAATACTGCAAAAACAGAAACGAATAGGTTAGATTGAAAATATAATTGGTTGTAATTTTTAAAATCTTAACATCATAAACATTTTTTATATACCAATAAAAGTGGTGTGAAACCATTAACACTCCCATTCTTTCATATTTTTCTTTTCAATCTCAAGCAAAATATTATTCACAATGTGTTCTAGCCACGACACCTTGTCCATGAGAGAGATGTGTGACAACCACTTCCTTGCAAAGTTGGTAGCTCCTGAATATGTGAAAAAAAGAACGAAGAACAGTGCATAGCCATATTGTGAACAATCTTACAAAGTGTTTCGAGTCATCCACATTTGTTGCTACAATCTTCAATTTTCTTTTTATTTGTGTCTTATTGATCTTCTGTTGACTATCTGGCTCTAGCTCTGGTATAAACTTTTGATTCGAGAATATCCTATGTGCAAATCCTATTCTTGCTTTTGACTGATCCTTCACATCCTTATTCTTTATAAATCTTTATATTGAAAATATGAAAGAAAAATCATTTGTTATTAGATCGCATATTTGGGATTTTCCAAACTTGAACTTCTTCTTTGCAGGACTATATCCACTAAGTATCATCTCTATTGCAAATGGTATCTTGGTTGAGCATTTTTCATCAATCATTTCTTCAACAACATCTCCCTTTCTAACTGCAAAAGTGTCATTCTTAGGTTCCTCTACTACAACAATAGCCTTCCTTATGTCTGATGTATCAACACGACCACGACCTTGTTACCTCTTTATGTAGAATGGGATAAAGAAGTCGTAGAATGAACTGGCTTTCAATGCTTGTGAAAGAATATGTGCGTTTCTTCTTATTTACTGTATCATTTACTTCAATCAATCGGTATAAGAAGTCTCCCATATCAATCAATGGAAGAAGACCAGCTTTATATTTAAGCTTTTTTGCCCTCAATTTACCTGTATATATACAAATCAATCATATTTTTATGAGAAATTTAATTCAACGGTTGCTAATCAATCAATCATATACATTTATGAAGTGTTGAATATATACAAATCAATCGGTTTTACCTTCTTTAAATTCTAGCGATCCTCCTCTTTCGTTAATTTCTTTTTCGCCTTTATTTTTAGTGGTTTCCTCATTTTTGTTGTTTCAATCTATTTTAAAACAAAAAAAAAGATAGTTAGTATCCCTAATTATAGATATCACGTAACCTTCATTTTACAAAAAATCAGTTTTATTTCATTGTCAAATAAAATTTTTTGCACCTGATTTTTGGTGTCAACTTGTGTTGTTGACACTATAATCTAGGAAACATGCCCTTGGATTCCAGTTTTTGGTGTCAACTTTGCTACATCGCACCATAATCTGGAAATAACATGTTTTTGAATTACACATTTGATGTCAACTTTGCTTGTTGATACCAGTTTCTAGAAAAGTTTTGCATGGTTCTATTGTATTTTTAAGTTATACATACCTGCAATCTTTTTACTATAGTAATGATTTGACATAAAAAACACTCATTCATTCATGCTAGAAAATAGTTAAAAAAATTCATTCATTTAACTACTGGATATATATATTATTGTTGAAACATATATATCCATTCTTCGAGTCACGACAATAGTTCATATATATCTTAATAAGTCTAGCATGAGAATATTGAACAATATGAAGAAACATACAAGATAATATGTTATCAAGCACATTCAGGAGAATCTACAAAGAAACCACCACAGTATAATTTCTAAGACGCCTCAAAATTTTTGACAATTGAATCATTCAACATTTTCACAAGCAGAGCATATAAAGCAAAAACTTGTAATCTACCACTTTATGAAACTCAGCAATGAAGTAATGTAATCACATATTTGCAAATTGCAGATTAACATCTTCTCAAATTAACAATCACCAAAGAACTATTCACGAACTTGATAGTATAATTAGCTTCTTTGTATTTGCGCTAATAGACAACTTTTACACAACAACTTTTAAAACTAACTAGATAGTAGTATCTTAGAGAAGATAAGGCCTCACATATTACTTACACACCAATGATCTAATGTTAAACCTATAAGGTCAGACTATCATTGTAATCGACGTTGACAAAACGAATCGTATCAATGACTAATATACCAACATTGTTTTCTATAAGCTCATAATGATCACAATTTCAACTAAGAATCATTCAACATCAACAAGTTAAACAAGAAACAATAAAAATAATCAACTAAATCAAATTAACATGTTCGCAAATACATCATATAAGAAATATTTTCAACGTCATCACAAATACATCATAATTAACACCAACAGTTGATTTTTACACATATAAGTTGATTTTTGCTCATTTATTAACACCAACAGCGAAGTTCAATTTTGTTTCGATCATATGCAATAGTAAACCATAACAAAATTAGTATGGATTTGATTAAAAAAAAATCAGTAACTGTATCAAAAAGTAAAATTGATTTGAAATCAAAAATCAAAATCATTGAATCAAACAAATTTAACGAAATTAAACAAATTAGTATTAAATTTAAACAAATTAATCATGCATCAACATAAGTTATACTTAAATCAGCATCGATATCCCTTAAAGACTGAATTACTAATAGTAAAGAAATCAATATTAAACTTATTTGAAACAATATCATGACTAAATTTGTGTCGAACTTGTTTGAATCTTAAAATCGAATTTGTTGAAGATGACACTAAATCAACTTTCCAAAAATCAACTTATAAATCCTAACTTTTTTTAACGATTTCTTTGTTGATTTTTGATTTTCATAAACTTCAAATAATATCAGTAACTTGTTTTTAATGAATTTTAATTTAGTTTATTAGTCGGTTAATTTCATTTCTTTTAATTATTTTTCTGAATGTGCTTTCTATTGTGGCCAAATAGAGATATATGAGAAAAAATAGAATGAAACAACTACGAATAAATGAATCCGTAACGGTCATATAATAATATATGAAAGGCTATTTTGGTCATATAATATTTCAACATTTTCGGCTTCTAAAAAAGATGGATGTATAATTATAAAAGGGAGTGGTATTTTTAAAGGGGTCAATTTCCAAGAATATTTAGTTAATGCACTTCTAAATTTTATTTCTCTGTCCAGTTGTTACCATTTTTCCCCTGATTAAACTTTGCATATATAATTTTACGTGTAAAAAATTACTTATTTTCAATTTCTGTTCGAAGAGTTAACCGACCATTTCGGTACTCGCATCGCATGAACCGAATAAACTAGTTTAGTTTAATTAAAGAAAAAAAACATGTTTCTAATTATATGATGAGTAGAAATATATTGACTAGTTGTTGTTCCTAGATTATTGAGGATAGTTGGTTGGGCTTTCGAATGAACGGGAAAAGTGAATAGCCATGCAAGTTCAACATGGTATTGAAATCCAGTGAAGCTAACAAAGGTACCATATTCCAGATTATGAATCGAGATAAGTTTTCCATGTAAGCAAACACGGAAGTTCCTGTAAAGTTTTTTCTAAGAGCAAGGGTTGTGGGTGGATTGTTTTCTTTTAAAATGAAGAAGTTTATTAAATTTGAGCAAATTCGATGTTATTATAGGTAGGAGAAAGATTCTTTCTCCTCAACTCCTTCAAACACTCAGTCGATCGAAAGAATGGGTAATGGTCTATTCTAGACAGGTGATGTTCAGCTGTTCAAGCCAAACATGTGATATTTTACTGTCTGAGTATTTTTTATAATATTAACCTCCTAAAACGGTGGTCCCACCTAGGTTAGTTATTATTAAATAATTAAATATTTATTTGGATAGGTAATGATCACTCGTCCAAGTGAATCTCTTTTTTCAAATGGGAGATCATAACCCGTATTGTGTGTTCTTTCCCTTTCCTATGGGAGATCATAACCCTTGCTCTAACAAGGTTGAAAATGCTAAATTTACAGAAAAAATCCCGACGGAGTTCCCGAATGAGATAAATGGAATACCACTTGACCATTACATATCCCGATGATAGAGGCCAGCCAGTCCACTGTTAAATATATTCTCAGGAATTTCCCGAGAATTCCCTCAGTCAGTTCTAATTGTTAATTATAGTCACATATCTCCTAGATTCCCTGGATTTGTGAAGTATATATGTCTTAGGCAATCCTAACCTTATAAGCCGATTTTCGAGGTTAGTTAGGTCCATAGATTTTAACACTAATAAGGCCAAATTAGGTATCCATATTAACTTAAATAACATTTTATATTGAGTTTTTTTGAATCCGCATCTTATTAGATGACCATCTTCACCATAAAGTTCCGTCAAACAGTTGACTAACCTGATTTCATTACATGTTATGTTAGCATGTAGAGGTGTAAGTTGGACAGTGTCAGCACGTTTACGATACAACACAGCACGTTAAAATTTGAGCACAACACGTGATCTGGCACGGAACGACACAGTACATTAACTTAAGTGATGTACTGTGCCAGACTAATAGGCACATTAGCACGGAAAAGCACGCGGCACGAATAAGCACAGCACGCAACACAGCACGACACATTAAGAAAGCACGTCATAACATTAATAAAACACTACACAAAACAGTATAATACATCACATTTCATGCATATTTCACACAAAAATCTTCATTCTAGCCCATATTTAACATTCATTATGTTAACTTATTTCTACAATAATATATATAATATTTAGAAAAAAAATTCATTTGAAAAACATAAATTAAGCAGGCCGACACAGCATAACACGACACAACATGTTCATTTTTCTTGCACAGCATATCACAACACGTCGCTTAGCACGACATAGCATAGTACACCTAAATCTCAGACATAACACAGCATGGCAAACAACACGCTAAGTACATTACTTCGTGGGCTGTACTGTGTCGTGCCGTCATGTCTTACACCTCTATTAGTATGTACTTATTTCGTCCTAGGAAGAGTGAGTCTTTTCCTATTTACACATTTTTTGAACAAACATGTAAAAGCAGGGTTTTTTAGGATTTTTTCCTTATGTCTAATAATTTTGGAAAACTTAAAAGTGGATATCTCTCAAATTAGAAATCAGATATTTATAAATTTTATGTTATTGTATAACTTTTTAAAAGATCTATACGATGAGTATAAGTATGACTACCAAATTATATATATATTTACTAGAATTTTTTAACATAAATCATTATATAAGATTATTTGGAAATATATCACATAAAAAGGGAAACTATCATTTTTTATACGACAAAAAAAAACTCATTCTTTATAGGTCGAAGGGAGTATAATTTAAAAAAATTTAGTAAAAATTGAGACATAAAATATAAGGATAAAGGTTAGGGTCGTGCTCTCACGTGCAACCACGCGTATCATCATTATAAACTAGCTGGGTAGCTGCTATTAGATCGTCTCGAATCGTGTTATTTTGTTTTTCGGATCAGATTATATGTGTAAACATTTGTCTAAATAAAAAATAATCCTTAATTTCATCCCACATTTATCATCGAGTACAAATTTTAGTCTTCATTTTTCTCCCTGTTTTCTTCTTCTTTACTTTATTGTTAGCAACATGAAGAAAAACCGATCAAAAAAAATATTAATACAAACTTTATAGTGCTGATAAAATGATCGCGTGTGTTATTGTACAGATTGAATCATTTCGTGTTCTGAGGTTAGATTTTAGAGAAAATATTTTTGTGTATTTACTTGATTTCTTAGACTAATTGACCCAAATCCAGTTTGATTCAATGGTTGCGATGAGTGTGGTGGTGGGTATTTATGATGAGTTGATCATTTTGTCAAGTGTTATATGAGAATCTTAAATTGTTTATCATAGTTAAGTTTTAAAAAACTACTGAAATCAACTGTGTTCTTCATTTGTTAATTGAATTTGTATTGAATTTTCTTTTGAAGAGCCAATACAATCTATCAGATAAAAAAAATAATCATCAAAATCATCAAATTAAACTACGACAACAAAGTAGAACCACCACCACTTCCAACATATCTTTCACCGCTATAACAAGCTTCCATCACATCATCGCCACCTTCAATTTCACCACCACCAAAGCATAAGTGGTGGAACTAAACATACATTCATATGTTCTTTTTCCTTGCTTTTATCACTGAAGAAACGTTGCCGTAAAAATGTTTATATGATGAGCCACTTATATTATCCAAATAGAAAATATATCTCCTGACATAGTACTGGAGCAAAATTGCTCTCTCAACATATGAAAAAAAGCATGATATTTTAAGTTTAGGTTCTAATTTTATGACTAGAGTTGTATTTGGGTCTAAAAAAATTTAAATTTAGAGTTTGAGTTTTCGAATTTGAGTTGACCGTTATTAAAATTATTTTACTTTACTCAATTTACATTATTCAACACCGTCAGTTACATGTGAGCACGTGAGTTACACGAGTAACATAAAAACAAGTCATTTTTGTCTAAACTTTCGTTCTTCGTTCTTCGTTCTTCTCTTTTATCTGTGTCTAGCTTAGTAAAGAGGAAAAATCAATGGGACGAGAAGCTAGATATCATGTACTGAACCATTGCCTTCAAATCATCAAAACCAAGGGAAAGTTCATTTGTATTACGATTAAAAATCCCCAACTCAGTCTTAGAAAGCGAAAGAAGTAGGAGATTCAACTTGATATTACCAATTTATATGGTGACTCAATTTTCAAGGATCAGAATGAAAGTTGGATAAGTTTTTGAGGGTCCCCTTTCTCCTATGGGCTAAGCCAACTACAAAAGCTCTTTTAAATTTATAGAGATTTTGGTTGCACGAACACGTCTAAAAAGATGCAGTAATCGTATCGGACACACGATCGGATATGATATGCATCTGACACTTATAAATATATTATATTATGTGTCCCATAAAATCCGATATTAGAAACTCCGTGGATAATTATATGACAGTTGGGGACACGCCATACATAATTTATATTGGTTTGGAAAATCAAACTAAACTAAATGTGATATTAGTTTATTTTTTTTCCTCAAATTCAAGCATTATTCTTGAAAGACTTGTCATATTATTAATTTTTTTTATTTAGTAATCAAGTATTCAAAAATAAAAATAGTTATTTTGTTGAATAAAAGTAATCTATTTGTTTCTATTTTATTTCTTTGTCAAATTTAAATTAATAATCTTGTTGAAATAGTTATTTTGTTGAATAAAAGTAATCTATTTGTTTCTATTTTATTTCTTTGTCAAATTTAAATTAATAATCTTGTTGTCTTACTGATTCAAGCAAGTAATAGAGTTCGATGAGTTTTGGGTGGTTCTTCGGTAAGAAAAAAGGGATTAGTTTGTTGTTTGACTTTGATTTATGTGGTTAAATGGCGTTGAATGATTGAGATATTAGAGATGTTGGTGTTTATGAATGTTTAGAATTTTGAGTTAGTGTTGAAATTCGAGTTTGTAGGGTTGAAAAACTATAAAAAGGAGCCATAAAAACAACTTGAATACACCTTCGTGAGCACCAAAAATAGCACGCTTGATAATTTTCCTTAAAGAAGGGTAAAAGGTTAAAAATAAGCATGCATAAAAGATGAGGGTATAATTAATAAATAAATTAAAAATTAAATTTAAATTAATAATTTTAATAATTTAACTTTTTTATAGATGGTTAAGACGGTCAATTTAAATTCTAATTAAAAAAAAATAGGACCCAAACACTACACTGGTCGTAAAATTGGGAGCCAAACTTAAAATATCCCAAAAAATTAACGTTGCTACTGAACTTTCAGGGTTCTACTTAATATGCCAAAGCATTTTGAGAGTCCTTATAATTAACTGTCAATGAACTGTCAGCGGAGTCGAGACAAGTAACTATCTGACCAAAACCTAAACATGAAATTAGACACTTTAGGATCCCGTAGTGAAAATGGTCATTTTAATAGCATTTTAACCCTTTTATATTTGGGAGATGCTAGACTGACCGACTGATTTTTTTGAGGAAAAATCCCAACTGGATATCTAACGGGTAGGAAAATAGCTGCTATACCATTTAGATCTGTGCGGGTAAAATGAATCCCACTGCTTGTCTCAGTCGAGATTATTAGTTGGGACTAGGAGTCGATCCATCAATCATTTCCATTGATATTTTACAAAGTTAGTTATGCAATTATTGTATGATGATCATTTTGTAATATACTCCCATTAGAGCGTCCACAATGGGACGAACAAAAAACGGAATAGATTTAAATTTACTTTTTGATCGATCCAAAAGTAATCACAGTAGGACGAGTAAATATAGTTATAGTCCAGATTTTTTACTGTTTGAGACCAAATTTGATCCCAAATTTAGACCAAACCCAATTATGGTGGAGCGTTCGCCTACAATTAGGTTTCGCATCAAATATTTAGTTAGCAGTACGTCTCTTGACAGGCGTTGCGGTAGAGTACGTCTCATGATCAAGTGCAACTCAAGATCACGCATGTAGTAGGCGTTAATATAAGAGCACGTCCCACTGGACATTAACTTATCTAAAAGCTTGGCTTGAGACGTTGACAAAATGTACGCTTATGTTGGGCGTTAACTTATACAAACGCCTGGAAGAGACGTTCATCTACTCCAACGCCTGTTACGTGCGTTCACTCTGCCAGGCGCACATTTAAGCGTCTGTTTGTTTAGAATGTAGATCATTTGGAGAGTGGTTTGTGTTAGTGGTTTGGGAGAGAGACTCTTCTCCAAAGATGTTTTCTTATAAGTCCAAATATCTAAACATGTACAATATCTAAACATGTACAAAGATGTTTTCTTATAAGTCGAAAATCTATGCTTGCACATACATATAGGGGGAGTTGTACAGTGTTGTATTATTTTTCTCTTTGTGAAGATCTGGTTGATTCATTCTTCGGGTTTCACTATTTTTCTATCTTACGTTGCCATGTTATTACTATGTCCTGCAGATCTTCTTAATGTATTTGAAGTTTTATTGATTTGGGAGAGAGGCTATTTGGTTTAGAACGCTTGATGGATAACATCCGTTTGGCATTATAAACCAGTTGCTTTAACAAAGAGTGGTTTGGGTGTACAGTTATAGGAGCGTCTCTCATCAAGCGTTCATCAAGCGTCCGCCAAACCAAGCGTTTCAATACGCAACCGCTCAACGAACAGACGTCTCTCTACGCATGGCTCAATTTCAGGCGTAAATTCAGTTAACGTCTGACCAAATTAGTTTCTACGCATGTGAAACGGACTATAACTAAAAAAAATAGTTTTTATTTTTTGGTTATCCTACTTGGTCGACGCATGATTGTGATGCTCTTAGTTACGTAATATCTTCCCTTCTTCTACTCATTGCATAGAAAAGCCTGAGGGGTCGTTTTTAGAGAGTTAATAGTGGTCCAATTGAATCCGACCGGTCTCTATATCGGTCAGCTCACCTCTGTCCAATTTTGAAGAATCCATACCTAGCTAACAGATTAAGTTAGATTAGTCTATGTCATCGAAGTTGATTGCTTATATCTAATAGTACAAGCTGTTTATACATCATTATCTCAATTCTCGTCTGTATTTCTAAGATGATGTCATAGTTACACAAGAATAGTTCAAATCACGCGGCTAGAAAACTTAAACTAATTTAATCAGATTGGACTTTATCTTATCATGCAAAAAAGGTCCGCCAAACTTCCATAATAGTGATATATTTAAGTGTTGTTGTAAACAGATTTGATTAGTACTATATCAAGTCAACAAATGGGTAATATGGGTTAGCAAACGGGTTATTTTGTGCTTGGTCCTATTAGAAAATGATCCACAATAGTCCCAGAAATATCAACGGGTTCATGGAGTAAGGATTAGTCAACTATTTTGACCAGGAGCCAGAAGTGAAATTGGACATTTTCACAAGGGTGCTAAAAATGACTCCATGGACCGCGATTGACATTTTCGGGACTCTATAAGACTGAAACACAAAGTAATTTTTTTAAACAACGACATCGTTTACAGGGATAGTTAAATGTAATTTATAAAAATTTATAGAGAATTTTTAAATATGTTGTTAGTCAATTGAGGTTATAGAAGAGTCTCCCAAACTCTCTTGTTATTGGATAGAGACTTTTTCTAAGTCTTTTAAATTCTCTAAAAACACCATGTTATTGGACTAAGATTTGTTAAAAGTCACTCAAACACTCTTGTTATTAGATATAGACTTCAAAATCATTGATTTGTTACTTATTGGGATTTTGAGAGACTTTTTTGATGAAAATAGGCATGAACAAAATCTCTCCCTTACAGGTGATATTTTGAGAGACTTGAAAATTTGGGTAGAACAGATATAATGCAAAGGTCCTCATTCCTCTGCCTTATCGAATGACCAAAATCCACCACGACTATTCTTTAACTCCCTCATGCCTATCTTCTTCTTCTTCTTCTTCTTTATTCCTCAGCCTTTCTTCTTCCTTCCCCCTCTGTCTTCTTCTGCCATTCCTGCTTGATTTTATACCATGGCTAGAATTGATAAAACCCCCATTATAAAACCCTAATTTTTTAACCCCATATTCTCCTGGTGATACAAAAGGAAGTTTTGAGGAAATCATTGAACGCGTTGAACCTGGTCACCGAGAGAGAAAAGGGAGGAGGAATCAAAATGGGGATTGCAGGTCTTCTACCTCGACTCAAATTAATCATGATTCCCATCCATATAAAAGACTTACGTAGTTTTTTTGTAGTCGTAGATACATATTCTAGGTTTCACAAGGGAGGTTTATCTTGCAGCAAAGAGCTTTGTAAATCAGAACCCACTTCCAGGTATTAATTCCCTAGTATTCCCAAGAATATGATATTTTTGAGATGGGTTTATCTTGATTCGGCTCAATGCTGAATCTTTAGGTTGATTTCATTTGATTATTAAAAAACATAATTAGGGTTTTTAGCTAATTGAGTTGAATGATAGACTAGGCATTTCCAATTTGATTAAAGGATGTAACTTTGGGCAATTTCTAGTTAACTGAGAAATTATTCTAAAATTGAAAGTTTTATTTTTGATTGGAAAACTTACATCTTTGGATATACTAATAGAAGTGGAGTTGTATCTAAATTGCAAAATATTGTTGATTATGTAGGCATATCGCTTACTGCATGCATAGAGTGAATCTTCTTCGGCATTATAATGTCAAACCTATACTTGTCTTTGACGAAGGGCATCTACCTATGAAGTGTGAAGAAGAGGCCAAGCGCTCTAGGTATTGATGGTACTTTACCTTATTATCATTAAGGAATATAACTTTATAATGTTGCACATTTATTATGTTTGATGTCGAGAAGATATCTTTTCCTTCCCTTCCATTTGATTTATCCCTAATGGTTAAGGCTTATAGGTTACCTACCAGACACCATCTTATTTTCAAACTACCAAGAAGGATGAATTTGGGATTGAATCTCAATATGCTCTACTCTGTAAAGAATATCGGCATGAAGTTGTTATTATAATGATGCAGATCGAGGAAGGGAAACCTTGAGCGGGCAATGGAGCATGAGTCAATGGGAAACTCTGCAGGTGCTTATGAATGCTACCAAAAAGCAGTTGACATCTCCCCAGCAATTGGCAATGAACTCATCCAGGTAGAATAAGACAACATCTGACTTTTCGAACCGTATGAAATTTTAACTGACATATTTGTTGGTAACATCCCGAGGGTTTCCTTTCTTTTGTTTATTTCTCAGTATCGATTGGCATCTGCCCTTGTGTTTTGAGTTCTGCATTTGTATATCTTATTATGTTCCCTTACTTTCATGCTAAAGGTATTAAAGCAGGAAATATTTTTTTTTTGTTGCTCCTTACGAGGCTGATGCTCAGGTGGCCTTCTTGGATATTAGTAAACAAGTGGATGCAGTCATTACTGAAGATTCCGATCTGATTCCATTTGGGTGTCCCAGAGTAAGTGTACTAGTAACCTTGTGCTCTATTGCATATCTCTTATGATATTTTTCATATACAATATAATCGAATATTTGAAATAATACCTTCTTGCCAATTTCTATGTATCCTTTGTTTTGATTTCGTGTTGTTATTTATATGTTTTGTTATGTTTACTATTAGATTATCTTCAAAATGGAAAAATTTGGGCAAGGTGTTCAGTTCCAATCTTCCCTGCTACAAAAGAGTAAGGAGCTGAATTTGAATGGATTCACTCAACAGATGGTTCTTGAGATATGCATTTTAAGTGGTTGTGACTATCTGCAGTCATTACCAGGAATGGGTCTAATGAAGGCTCATGCACTTATTTGCAAGTTCAAAAGCTATGAAAAGGTGAGAGTAGTTGGTCTTGTTTTTGGAGACAAAGCATTAATACTTATAATCCCATAGTAGCGTTGTCCAATAAATATCATGTATCTCCTTTGAAGGTTTAGGCATGTTTGGCTGCAGTAAAAAGTGCCTTTTCGTAGGGTAGGATTACATATACAGGGTACACGGGCCAATTCAGGCTCAAAAGAGCAAACAAATTATGAAAAGATATTTGCAAAATATTCTTTTTTATTTCCATTTTAATGATTATAAGATAATTGATATGCAAGATTTTGGATATGATATGCAAGATTAGTTACTGCACATATGTTATTTTTTGATTATATATTGTTTCTTTTATTTTGTTAGGCATGGAGAAGTCCAATCTTGAAGAAATATTAGATGAGGAAGATTGGATGACAGAAGAAAGCAATGAAGAAACTGATGGAGAAAGCCAAGAAAAAGAAAGTAGTGATGATGAATATGAAATGGGAAGCGAAAGCGAAAGCGATGAAGAAGATGAAGAATTATCCATTATTTTGATTATTTTCTTAGCATCATATAATTTGCTAAAGATGATAATGGAATCGATGGAAATCATAACTCAAATTGAAAGACCAATACCTCGTAGACCAATTACGAGATTTGGGACCACTTATATATATAGAGTACTAATGGATGATCCTGAAGACTTCCGGCGAGAATATCAAATGTATCCATCTGTGTTTCAAAAACTATGCCATATAATTAGAGAAAGATCGCATTACAAGATACACGGTTTATCTCTGTTGAAGAAATGCTTGGCACATTCTTACTTATTGTTGGTCAAAATTCTCGGTATGCCGTCGTTCGTGATACGTTTCGTCGATCTCGTTGGACGTCAGCTCAAACTTCAATTGGATGTCGAGGGCCTTGAATACCTTATCGCCGTTGATGATGGCCAGCCCCTCGAGAACAACCCTACCTAAAATAAAAGAAAGTACACAATTTTATCCTTATCTTAAGGTAACAATGATTTTTATATTTTATTTTTTTATATATGCGTACATATATATTACTCAAGATTATAATTACAACATGCAATTTTGAACCTGTTTTAGGCTTGCATTAGAGCTATGGATGGTACACATATTCCAGCAATGATAAAGGGCAGAAATGTGAGTGCTTATCGTAATCGTAAAGGAGTATTATCTCAAAAAAAAAATTAGCTGCATGCAATTTTAATTTAGAATTTATATATGTGTTGAGTGGGTGGGAAAGGTCTTCTCATGACACAAAGATTCTAAATGATGCTTTAACAAAGAGGAACGGACTCGCCATTCCGCAGGGTAATTATACATAATTTATTTTTAGCAATCTCTTTTAATTTGGTTATTATGCATATAATGATTAAGTTAATCATAAAAAAACAGGTAAATTTTATTTGGTGGATTGTGGATTTGCAAACCGACGCCAGTTCTTAGCTCCATATTATGGTGTTGGTTATTATCTCCAAGAATACTCATGTTCCGGGCGCCAACCAGTAAAAGCTGATGAATTGTTCAATCTTCGACATGCATCTCTAAGGAATGTAGTTGAGAGAACATTTGGTGTATTCAAATCACGCTTCTTAATATTTAAGAATGCACCCCCATTTCCATACAAAACACAAGCAGAAATAGTTTTGGCATGTGCAGGACTACATAACTTTTTGCGCAAAGAATGTCATTCCGATGAATTTCCAGTTGATGAAAGTGAAGAGGAACCAGATTCTTCCACTGAACAAATAGATCCTGAATACAATCTTTCCCAAAATCACTCAGAGACAACAACGAGAAGATGCTAATCAGTGGTGACATAACATAGCAAATAAAATGTGGGATGAGTGGAATAAAGAGAATGAAATCTTAGGCACAGGACAACAATGAGCTTTTAATTTTGACAAATGACACAAATTTTACTAGGTATTCATGGTAATTGTGTTAATTGTGTAACGTGCATACTAAAAAAAGTTGGTAGATGTTTTGAATTTATGATTAGATATTTTACATCTTTTTATCTTTAAAAATCACAAAGACTCTCTAGAAATCCACTAAATTTGTATCTACAAGTCGCAGAAACTCTCTACAACACTCTTTTAAAATCACTGGAAATCTCTATATTTTTAAAGAGTCTCCGGGAGTCACCAAAAATAAAAATATATGAAAGTCTATATAAATGTCATTTGACTACCCATGTAAAATAGTTTCATTTATTTATTTTTACGCAGTTTAACTGTTATTTCTATCATATTTTAAATTTTAAGTGAGATATTTTAATTTTGAGTCCTATTAAATGTTATGTTTTTAGATTTGGATTCTAATTTTGTCCAGCTTTAAGTTTAGATTCCGTTGGATCCCGGTCAAATAGTTGACCTAACAGATGGCTAGTCGACCATTCCACGGTAGAGCTTATTTTTACTCCCTCGGTTTCAGGAAAAGAGTTACTTTCTCTTTAAATTTTTGTTCCAACAAAAGAGTTACTTTCATTTTCAATATAACAAACTTTCAAAACTACCCTTATTATTTTAATATATGTTATTATTCTCATTATAAAGATATATGTAGTATTAAACTTTTTGTTAGGGTAAATCTGGAAGTAAATTACAAAAGTTATTCTCTCATCTTACCTTAACAATTGTGCAAATAGGAAAACTAACTCTTTTCCTGAAACGGGGGAGTATTTAACTAACACTTCTTCGTCACCAATTATACCCTTAAGTTACTATCATATTCCATCAGTTCAGTTTATAAAAAAGTTTGAATTTCAAACCTTTATTTAGAACAACTAAATACTAGCTAATTAAACTCGTGAATTCAAAGATCAGCTAATAATTTCCAATCAATTTTGAGATTAATTTATTCTTGGAGATGATGAAAGAAAGCTGATATTTGTTTGTCTGTGAAAAATGATAGAGAATCAAGGATGAGTTGGCATTGGGTCTCCTTTCAATTGATTATTTGTAGAAGTCTGGTCTTACTTCAAGGAGAAAATCGACTGGAGTTTATTATGCCTATTGCATCGAGACAACTATATTATCATAGTAGATTTTATCTTCTTCTAATCTTCATAGCCTTCTCTGCAGCTCACTAAAAATGTGAGGGTGTTTAGTATAAAGACGACAACACCTACTTAATTAATTCATGCGACCAATAACGTGAGTTGTGTAGGAACCCAACTAGGTTTCCATCTGTTAGGTTATAAGGATTAAGTGTTTGATGTTATTCCTTAATGAAAAGTACTTTCGTCAATCAAATTTTATTTTAATTATTCATCCATTTTTATAATCATTTTGTGGATTTAAATCTGGAGCTTAGTTTCAAACTGAGGAAGAAGAAAATGTTCATCGATTGGTAGACCACGTTTAACGTGGTAGAGTAGCTGGCATATAAGTTGAAAGTTAAATTTTAATTAATCATTCTAAATATTTAGTCATTTAAATATGATCAATCTGTAGACCGGGACTTAAACTTAAAACTGGACAAAGTTAGGATCCAAACACGAAAACATACTATTTAATAGAATCCAAAGTTAAAAGATGCATTTTAATTGATCATTTCACTATTTTAACCATCTGATGGACGGTTAAGATGGTCAAAGTTAAATTAATTAATTGATCGGGACCCACTGGAATCTAAAAATTAACTCTGAACAAAATTAAGATCTAAACGTTAAGATATACCATTTAATTGGACCCAAAATTATAATATACCATTTTAAATTTTTACCCGATTTAAAAAAAATTTATAATTACGTTTTCATATTTATAAATTAACTTCTTAATTTTTATAATAAAAATATAAGAATATTTCTTAGAACATCAGACGATTGAACTTTATTTTGCCAAAACTAAAGTTTAAGTATTTTTATGATTTAAATTAGTGTGGTTAATAGGTAATTTATAAAAATGATTAAATTCGAACAAATGAATAAAAAACTAGAGCTTAAGCACATTTATTATTTTTAAAAAATGTTATAATAGTTTGCCAAAACCATTGAATTAGAACAAATAAATAAATAAACTAAAGCTGCAGTAGATAGGAAAAGCTGGTCTTTAAAAAAAAAAAACTAATTTTAACCAACGTTATTATAGATAGCAAAATAGTTCATCTACCAATAAGTATACATTCACAAGCTGTGAGCTCTATGAACAAATACTTCAACAGCTTTTCAACGGGTACTTGAGGTAAAAGAAGGGAACTTAAGCTAGGCGCGAAAACAAAAACCATAATTACATATTAGGACTCCACTAACTTAAGACCTGAGAGAGAAATTACATGATTTAAACATTTATATAAATAGTTTTTTATAAACATGTATCATGTAAAACTTAACAGAACTAATAAAATCCCAAATATTTTTTTACCACTACATTATTTTTAGTTTTTTTATCTATTCTCATTTGTTTCACACTTAATATTCCAACCTTTTTTTCAATGAATTTAAATGAATGCTTAGGTAGTCAATTGCGAGGTTGTGAGTTCGACAACTCTTTATTTCTATCCTATTTAAAATTATAATTTCTTGTCGAATTTTATAAAATTACCTTTTCATCTCAACAAATTCACTCCTTAATTTTATAATTAAGAATATAAGAATAACTATTATTTCTATCCTATTTAAGATTTTAAATTACTATCCAATTCGTGAAATTATCTTTTCATTTCTACAAATTAACACCTCAATTTCTATAATTAAGAATATAAGAATAGTTCCTAGAACATCAAACATTAAAAAACAATCGAACTTGAACAAGTGAATAAAAAACTAAAGTTTAATCATGTTTATAAATTAACACATTATAACAACTAAACCCATTGAACTAGAACAAATAAATAATAAACTAAAGCTTAAGCACGTTTATAATTTAAAATGTTATGGTAAACAGGAAAAGCTGGTCTTTGAAAAAAGAAGTTTAATTATAACCAACGTCATTGTAGATAACAAAATAGTACATCTACCAATAAATATACGTTCACAAGCTGTGAGCTCTATAAACAAATACTCCAACAACTCTTCAGCATGTCCTTGAGGTAAAAGATGGGAAATTAAGCCAGATGGAAAGACAAAAAACACAATTACATATCTTCAGACTTAAGAAAGAAGTTATATTATTTCCGTTTTAGAAAAAAAATTACTATCATTTTTTTAAATTAATCTATTTTTAGGCTAAAATAAAAAAATAATAATAACATTTTTTAAAAAACGAATGGAGTATTATTTAAACATTTATAAAAAACTCTTTATAAATATTATTACGTAAAGCTTAATAGAACCAATAGAATTTTAGATATTTTTAGTTACTACGTTACTTTTAATTACTATTTATCCATTATCATTAACTTGGTACCTGATATTTAAACGTCAAGGATTCAGCGTTTGTATATAAATACTTAGGTCGTCAGTAATTCTATTAGTCCAAAAAATTGATAACATCGTGAAGGTAATCAACACTAAAACCACCTAGTGATTAGCATTAAAAGAGTGTTAAAGCTGGCCTTTTTTCGAAAATTGGCATCATCATCTGGTAATTAATTTTATCATCCGCAATAGTTACCATTAGAGGTGTAAAATGTGTCGGCACAGTACAACGCAGCCCACGAAGTCACGTGCTTAGCGTGCTGCGTGCCGTGCTTTGCTATGTCAGAGATTTAGGGGTATAGTGTTGTGCCGTGCTAGACGACGTGCTGTGCTGTATCAGAAAAATAATCGTGCCCGTTTATTTTATATTTTCCAAATGAAAATATTTTGTAGATATTTAGATATTATATATATCATCGTAGAAATAAGTCAACATAACGAACATAAATATCAAATATGGTTTAGAATAAAGACTTTTTAGTGAAATATACGTGAAATATGATGTATTGTACCGTTTTGTGTAGTGTTTTATGCATGTAATTACGTGCTTTCTTAACGTGTCGTACTGCGACGCGTACTGTATTTATCCGTGCCGCGTATTGTACTGTGTCAATATGCCTAATAATCTGGCACAACACATCACATTAAACTAACGTGTTATGCCGTGTCGTGCCAGATCACGTGCTATGCTCGAATTTTAACGTGCTGTGTCGTGCCGTAAACGTGCTAGCACAACCCGATCTACACCTCTAGTTACCACAAAACTAGCATCACTGCATTTATCCGTTGGAAATTTAGGTCTTCTTGACCCATTTTAAATATGGGTCAACAAAATCATACTGTGCTCCATAGATGAGCAGCACACTGCAGCATTTTTAGTAACATATGTCATCTCACATCATTATGAATAAAAAATATTAGGAAAAGTCTTCGTACAATCATAAACTCCCTGCATGACCAATCAAGCCTAGCTAGTCTTTCCCTCCTTATCATCATCCCAATTTCACATAAATAAACGTTCTTAATCTGTACTAATTAGCTCTTGAGCTTCTTAGTGCTAATCTTCTCTTTAAAGACAAAAAAAACTCTTAACACATTGGTGTTAAGGTCATCACAGAAAATCATGTATAGACTAAACCCATCAACAGGGTGTTATTATCTCTTCTTATTCTTCTTCATTACATCGATATTATTCCACAACTTTTCTCTATCTCAATCTTGCCCTGGAATTCACAAGCAAATCCTCCTTCAACTGAAGTTGTCACTTATTAACCAAAAATACTCATTCATAGATGAAATAACCTTTGATTTAGAAACATGGGATGTTTCTAGCTCTGATTGTTGTCAGTGGGAAAGAATCATTTGTAATCCGAATTCGCGAAAAATCGTCTACCTCGATCTTTCCAAGCTTTATATTGATTCGTTCGAAGTGTTGGCTCCTATTTTTGATATACATAGTTTGAACAAGCTTGACTTATCCAAGAATTTTCTACAAGGAGAAATTCCAGTGAACATGATCAGTAAGTTAACTTCTTTGGTTTTTCTTGATATGAGTTATAATAATCTCAGTGGTGATCAGGTTCCTTCTCAAGAACTGTTCAACGTAATCAATAACCTAAAACACCTTGATCTTAGTGGTAATTCTTTCTCTTCGTCTAAGGAATATTTAAGCAGTACTAAGACAATTAGTGCTACTATTGATCAAGTAAGTTATATATGAATCTTTATTTTCTTGCTGTAACTACGCAAATATGAAATTGATGGATTCTTGTGCACATATAAGGAAACATTTGCAACAATTAATATGAGATCGTTGCTGGCTATATTGTGCATCTTTTTACTGTACAGATGCATTTTCCATGAAAGTTTTTCAAATTGGGATTAATAGTGTTCGTGCATGTACTGCAAGTTCCATGCCATTGTATTCGCAATATATTGATTATTATTGATTATAAGAAATTCATTGCCGCGCACACACCTATATGAGGTAATAATTTATGACGTTGTCTTATATGCTCATAAATTATCGACCTGGATGAGAGAGCATGAAAGGCTAAATATATCCTGTCCGGAATCGGGATATTCTCTAAAAGCTTCAGCTCAGAAGTAAAAAGAAAAAAATCCATCTTACTGATAAAAGAAAAACTTATTTTTGATTAGTCTAATCATAATTTTATAATATAATCCTTAACTTAAAATTCTAAATAAAAAATATGGTAAGTAATAAGTTAAAAATAAAAAAGGTATATTTGTCAAACGGACTTCCAAAGATCCAAAGATAAAATCGCACTTGACTCGAATTTTGCTACGGACATTTTGTTTTTTTTCTTTGCTCTTTATTTCTCACGTCTTCATTTATCTTTAGTTTAATTTATTTACAACTTCGTTCCACTCCTCCTACAGCTGAGAAACCATGAAAAAGATGGTTCCCCACTTCAGTAAAACAAACAAAATAACTCCTGCATTTGTGATTTTTAGACAATCATTAACCAAACCCAATTTGACCTGACTTTTTTTTTGATAAAGAAGATTATTTTAAAGAAAGGAAGAAAGTATAGAGTGTTTTTACAAGCAGTAAGAAAGACAAGACAATATGATACAAAACTACATCATTCAAATAAAAATAAGATCCCAGTTGAAAATGATGTTATTGTAATTCCCTTAATGCAAGGTTTGATAAGTGCAGCCCATGATAGAAGAAAAACTCTTGCATTTTGGCATAGTTGTTCCACATTTCTGAATTTCTCCTCCAAAGTTCTTGAATTCCTTTCATTCTATACTGTCCAGAGAGTAGCTGCAGGGATAAGAAACCATACATTCTTGTCTATTTCAGGAGATTTGTAAGCTCCCCGTGATTGCAGCAAAATTAAGATAGAAGATGGCCAAATACCGTTAATTCCAGATGATGGCAGTAGGAAGTTCCAGATCCTTTTAGAGATGGGACAATCGAAGAACAGGTGCTTGACACATTCCTCAACATTGTTACAAAGAAGGCATTTGTTTACACGATGGAAACCCCACTCTACAAGCTTGTTAATTGTAATTAATCTATCATGTGCAGTAAGCCATAAGAAAAAGCAAAATTTGGTAGGGATTTTATTGATACAAATTGTTTTATGTGGGAAATGTATATGTTCATTACCATGGTGCAGGGCTGAAGAGAGGGAGTTAATTGAAAAAGTACTTGTACCAGTAAGAGTCCACCTTCTTCTATCTTCTGAATTGCTAAACATAGGAGGATCTGACCCAATCAAATCAAACAGAGCAATAAGTGGTTCGACCTCGCCATCAGAGAGACCTCTTTTAAGATGCAGATTCCAAGTAGGAAGATTGCCATTTGCAGAGATGTGAGAGGAGATGGAACCTTTCTTATTACTGCTGATCTTGAATAAAGTAGGGAAAGCACATTTCAAAGGTAAATTGCCAACCCAAATACCATACCAAAAAGAAATGGTTGTACCATTTTGAACTATTAATGAGGAAAACTGTGAAATTTTTGTTGCTTGCTTGACTATTGCTTTCCAGCATGATGAGCCATATGTATCCTTCACTTTGTCAAGGATCCAAATAGAAGCAGATTTACCATTTTTATCTTCAATTACAGAGAATCAAAGTGGGTTTTTTCCAAACCAAATCTCCAAACCATTTGGCTAGTAAAGTTATATTGAACTGTTGTAAATCTCTAAAGCCCAATCCACCTTTATCAATAGGAGTACAAATCAATGTCCAATTGGACAAATGTTTCTTCTTGGATTCAATATTGTTGTTCCATAGAAAATATCTAATCTTCTTCTCAAGTAAGTTTGTAATTGAAACCGGAGCTTTGAAAATGCTGAAGAAATATAGTGGAAGACTGGAGAGAACATGTTTTATAAGAGTGATTTTACCACCTTTAGATAGTTGAACTTTTTGCCAAGTAGCAAGTTTGCTATCAAATTGTTCAAGAACAGGTTCTCATATTGCTCTTGAGTTGGATTTAGCTCCTAGTGGAAGACCAAGATATAAAAATGAAAGACTATCAATAAGACAACCTTTTGAGCCCAAGAAACCAAAAGAGGCGTCTCCAAACCAATCAGCCTAATTTTGAATTATTGACCCGAAGACCAGAAACAATTTCGAAGCATTTCAAAGCACTAAATAACAAGTGGACCTCTTCCAACTCATACTTGAGAAATAGTATGGTGTCATAAGTATAGTGCAAGTGAAAAATCTTTTTCCCATCATTCTTTATAGAGAAACCAGTTAGAGCGTCCATAATGGTCAGAGTAAAAGACAGGCTAAATTTATTTATGGTCTTTGGTCCGTTAAAAACATAGCACAGCGGTACGAATATAAAGCATTTTTAGTCCGGATTTTACACTGTTCAGACCAAATTTAATATTTTTTCCGGACCAAATGAGTTATAGTCGAGCGGTCATGTAGTTAACCGTTTGATTCTAAGTGGGCGTGTAGTGAACCGTTTGATGGCAGGCGTTCTTCTAACGTAACGCTTGAAAACACGGACGTTAAATAAATCTCCGCCTGATGAAGCGTTCGCCCAAGATTACGCCTGATGAAACGTGCGTCTAGGATCACGCCCATTAACAGGCAAATCACCGTCCTATTGAAGCGTAATGCTAGAAATCCGCTTGGTCCTTGCGTAATGTTAAGGCTCCGCCCCACTTCAAGCCCTTTCAAGCGTACGTCTACCACACCGCCTGGTTTAATGTATTAAGATTTGATTTGAATTTTTACAAATTTTGAAGGGGTTCACAAAAAATTTCAAACTTAACTGAGTCCCGCTTGAATTCAAATTTGTAAATCAAATGTAGGAGGTGTTTCAAGCGTCCGCTTGATTTCAAATTTGTAAATCAAATGTAGGCGGTGATGCAAGTGTACGCTTGGTTTTGTAGGCGTTCGTCTACGGATCCGTCCGGTTCTTCAAGCGGTTGGCTAGCTGCACGCCCATATTTTTTCGCACACACTTCTCTCGCACGTGTACATAATTGATCAGGCGTAATGCTAGGAACCACTCCATCAGGCGTTTGTCTAGTAAAGCGCCCGTGTCTGGGGCGTGCGTCTAGGAGTCCGTCTATCTTCAGGCGTAATCTTTGTTACCGCCCCACATCAAGCGTTCAACCAGATGTCCGCCTCACGCAAGCGTTACACTAGACAACCTCCCGTCTCAACAAATGTATACCCAGACGGCCGCCCAACAACAAGCGTTATCCTAGACCACTGCCCGATCATTTTTAGTGGTGAACCGTTGTTTTTGGGCCGGATCAAAGAGTAAAAATTTTACTCTTTGATCTTTGGATTTGCTCTTACCATTGTGGACGCCCTTAGAAGACCACTATTAGTGAGCTTATCCAAAAATTTCGTAAAACCGTCCATTGCAATGTTGAAAAGTAAAAGAGATAATGGATCATCCTGTCTCACACTCCTTGAGCATCCGAAAGAACCAAAAGTAGTGCCATTTATGAGAATGAAGAATGTAGTTGTGGAGTAGCAAAAGTAAACCCAGTTGCACCATCGATCTTTGAAACGAATCTTCCTAAAAACATCTCGTAAATAAGACCAATTTATCTTATCAAATACCTTCTCTAGGTCTATTTTACAAATGATATCAGGTGATTTTTTTCTTTAATCTTTGAGTCCACCAATTCATTTACAATTAATATGCTATCATGTATTTGTCTTCCACCAACATAAGAAAATTGTGTTTCAGAAATGATCTTAGGAATTAAAAGTTGTAGCCTACTAGCAAGTACTTTAGATATGATTTTGTACATATTAGTGAGGAGACTAATGAGTCTAAGATCAAAAACACTCTCAACATAGTTCTTTTTTGGTACCGAAGAAATAAAGGTGGCATTATGCAAAGAAATTATCTTACCTTGGGAGTTAAACTCATCGATGGTATTCATGACATCTTCTTTAAGGAAAGACCAGAAATTCTTAAAGAAGATTGGGTATCCGTCGGGACCCGGGGTTTTCACGGCAGCAAGCTTATTAATAGCTTCAATGACTTCTTCTTCACAAATGTCTTTCTCAATTGATGTAGCTTCATCTTCAGTAATATACTCAAACTGTAGGTCATCAATAGAAGGTATGTTGACAAAATCTTCTCTGAATAGATTCTGAAAATGACTAATGATATTAGTCTTAATCTTGTTTCTGTCATCAGTGAGTTCCCCATCTACAACTATGTTGATATGCTTTGAATCATTTGTTTGCCGGGATACTACGGGGAGTCCGAGGGTTTATTCCTTTGCCCTATATATATATACATACGTTGTACCTAGAAGATATATCTTGGTATTCAGCTCAGTAATAAAACTCTGATTTCTCTGCCGTGGAGGTAGCTAACGTAGCAGTTAGTGAACCACGTAAATCTCTGTGTCTCGATCTCTATTATTGTTCTCGTTTAATCTCTCGTTATAACAAACTAAATGCTTAATTATGTTTTGCCTTCTTCCATTTGAAGCCATACCATGAAAGAATGGAGTGTTTCTGTCTCCTTCTTTCAGCCAATGAACTCGGGAGTTTTTTCTAATGGATCTCTCCAACATGATAGAGACTTTTTCATACTCTAGTTTAGATTTAAGTCGTAGTGCTTTTTGCTCTTCATTAGGTCTCTGCAATTCTTCTAATATGTCTACAATATCAATGTCATGGAGAAGTTGTTGTTTCGTAAGGTTAAGATTACCCAAATCTTCTCTATTCCATTTTTTCAAAATGTTCTTTAAAGCTTCAAGCTTGAACTTTCGTGTAGAACTAGGAGAGCCATAGAAAGTAAGGGAGTTCCACCAAGCTTATCAATGAAACCCGTGACAAGGAACCACATTGCCTCAAATATGAATTGAGGAGGACCCCATAAAGAATCAACTGTGTCAAGTAGTAGAGGTAGATGATCTAAGATTGGTCTTAATAATGCAGTTTAAGTAGATAGCGGGAACTTCTGTTCAAAATCTGAGGATGTCAGGATTCTATGAAGCCTACATAAAATAGGATTATCTTCACCACTAGTCCATGTAAACCTACCTCTTTTGAGTGGAAGATCAATCAACTCATGGAAAATTATGAATTCATTGAAGTCAAGCATACTTTGAGTTGTTCTTCTACAAAAAAAATATCTCTTCACACCTTCTTACTACATTAAAATCACCCCTAGAGCCCAGGGTAAGACATGCCACATTCCTCTAATAGATTATAACTCTTCTCATAGTTTATTTCTAAGAGAGTAATGATTAGGGCCATAGACATTAGTAAGATAACATGGAGAACCATCATTCTTTAAAAATCCTTCAATGATTAATGAGTAAAAGCCTTCGAATGCAGAAAGAACTTCAAAAGTATCTAAATCCCATAGAATTAGTATACCATCACACCTATCGATTGATTTTTGAGCCACCCACCCGAAATTAGCAAAACCAAAATTTGCAAAATATCTCTTTTAGTACAACTTTCTAACATTGTTTCTTGCAGAAAAATTATTGAAGCTTTAGAAGACTTGATAAGATTTTTAACAATAATTCTACGATATTCCGATCGTAGACCCATTACATTCCATGATAGAATTTTCAAAGTCATTGAGATGATCTAAAACCATTACCTCTGGTGGACCTGGGAGATGGAATTGTAACCTTTTCGATTGAAGAAATACCTAGTCTTTTGCATTATATGATGAGCTTTTTAGGAATGATCGGATGTTGATTTAGATGATTAAAACCAGGTGGAGCATCAACTACTTCATCAACCTCTTCTATGAAATTTGGTGGAAAGTTGGTGACAGATTCTCCATCAACAATATCCGCAGAAAGATGAAATGGTGTTAAGTATGATTCTGAGTTGGTAACCAAACATGAAACTGAATTTTTCTCTTCATAAGAATTATTAGGAGCCCACTCAATATCTTCAACATCATAACTCGAATCAGCCGAGATAGATTCGGTAAAAAAGGAATCAAGAAAGTTAAGGTCTTCAACTTGTGGATGCTTTAACCGAGTTTCCCTGTTGATAATTTTCTTCGCAAAAACAAAGTCTTCAGTGATAGGATCTTCTTTCGGAAAAAATTTACACCATTCAGCAAAGCCAATTCCTTATCAGAAGGACCATCCTTCAATAACCTAATTTCTAAGAGATTTCTTGAATTTGAGATATCACAATAGAAATTGATACCAGATTTTAGACCAATGTCAAGTAATCTCTCAATTTCCGGAGTTAACCAGAAATTAAGGGAAACTTGGGAGGGGGGGGGGGGGAGATATAGAAGGAGCGAAAAGAGAGATGGAAAAAAGAGAAAGGGAGGGAGGGGGCCAAGAATTGAAGGGGCGCGGGATCAGGAATGAGGAAATGGGGAATGCAGGGATGAGAATTAACCAATTGAGATATGAATTGAGAGGGAATGAAATTGGACACAGAAGAATCAGGGGATGAAGAGGGTATCTGGAAAGAGAAAGAAGACTCATTCTCGGATATGGAAAGCTTAAAAGTGGGTTTGGGTAATGGACAGGGGATATAAGGGCTTGTGTGTTGAATTTGATTTAAGAGGGCGGGAAGAGGAAGAGTGATATGAAGAGGTAGTAGAAAAAGAGGTGTTGGGAACGTGAGAAGTGTGCTCTGGATTTCCTTTTTCGTTTGAAGCTTGTTCCACTGGAACCAAAGTTTTGGGTTCTGCGCTTTTTCCTTGCCCTACCATCTTTGCTATCTAGTGAGCTTACCGGCAAAAAAAAATTTGGTGGAGCAATGGAGATTTTTGTCATATAGGGACATAAAAATTCTCCAAAATCTTTGATATGAACGGTAATCCCAAAAATCCCAGATTGAGTATGTAACTCAATAAAACGAAGGATAGCATTGACTCCCAAAACATTGCGAATCTTCATCCTGATAACAGACATATCACTGAGTTATAGTGTATGTTTATCAATGACTAATAACTCTCCATATGATTTAGCTAAAGAATGAAAATTTTCTAAAGACCAGTATTGATATGGCAATCCTGAAAAACAAACTTGGAAGTCTTTGATTGAATGAGAGTTTTGAATATTGTGAAAATCTTGTTGCCACACAAATATATTGATTGTGGAATCTTTAAGCTTAAGACAAAAGTTCCAATCTTCATAATTGTAATCATAAGACGTAGATAGACGAATTGTTTATGTCAAAATTCTCATCAGCAAAAACAACCAATGATTTGTCAAAAGATCTAGATTAAAATCCTTACCATACATTTTATTACACTACATCACCTTAATATTCAAATCAAGACATACAATCACATCAATCATGAAGAAGTTTAAAGAATCACAATCCACCAAATTGGACATTCTATTAGAATTACACTAACAAATTCATGATTTTTACAAGTATGGATAAAAGTGTATTCATACATCAATAATTTCATACTACATCACTCTGTAAATACGTACCTAATAGCTTTTCTCTACTTCCAGTATTTTTCCTTCGTCTTTTTCTCTTCCAAATTTTCCGACCCCCTCTCTGTTGAGTGAACTTCTCTATTTATAGTTTGTTCAATGAATCCCTTTCTTTTTCCTTTCTATCTATCTTTTATGTTTGATGAGTCATGTTTTCCCGATCTTGTCTGTCAATTTATTGATTATCGTTCCACTGTATTCTTTTGGTCCTATACCTTTTGTCCCGTTACTTCCTTGCGTTCTCTATATTTTATGATTATCTTTGGATCAGGATGATCGTGCGGTTGACAAGCAGCTTCTTTCTTATGCACTGTCATGCTTTCGCCTTTTCGGCCTGTTACCTTGTACTATTGACACGTGCACTTCGTACTTTATGAGTCATCTCTTCCCGATCCTCAGTGTCATCTATGCAGTTAAAGTAATTAAACAATTAATGCTTTCACTTTTCCGCTCTATGCGCATTTATTGCTCCTGTTTTTCCCGTTCCATCTGCATTTAATGCTTTCTGTTTCGATCAGAGTACTAATGCTTTCTGTTTCGATCAGAGTACTAACACTTTCCCGATCGTACGTGTCGATCATGCAGCGATATTATCAGTCTTTTACATCTGTCATCCACTCGAACTTTTATAAGGTTTTGATTGTGTGTTTCTCGCTTTTTTATAAATCTCTGTTTCTTTTCCTAATCGTTTGACACGTGCTATCTTGACTTTTATTTCCTAACACGAATGATGGCTTGCTCTGAGTTTATTGGCATGAGGTCAAAATGTTCTTTAGCTTTGAAGTGATTACTGATAGCCTCCATGATTACATTCCATGAAGAAAATGGATTAGAAGCTGAAACAACAATAGCGTACTCCCAAAAACCAAGATTTTTTTTAGGGTTTACGTGCTTCACTTCAATGATAACTTTATAATTTCTCTTTTTGATCTTAGAGTAGACCATCAGAGCATAGTAATCACATGGAAAAGGAAAAGTATAATCATACACACATTTTTTCTTTTGTGGGATTGAATAGCCATCAGTTTGGAATCGAAAGAGATTGTTGCTATAAGCTTTTTTTTTTAAAGAATTAATATATTTTGCATGAGAAGCCTGTTTAGCAACATCTGACCATTTTTTGTGAGGGTTAATGGGATTGGGTATATATGGTATGAAATTTTTGGATTTTATGGTTTAGGTAAGGGTTTCTAGAGTAAAAAGAAAAGACGATTAGAAGTGAAAGAGCCTCACCAAATCTTACCCATCCATTGTTATTTATACCAGCAGGAACAAAGAAAAAGATTGGATCTAATTTTTTTAGGGATAATTAGACTTTGGTACCTGGGTTATGACTAGGTTTAATGTTTTTACTTACATTTGTCCAACGTTAGACTTTAGTACCTGGAATCAGTGTTCATCCGAACATTTGTGCAGCGTTAGTGTTTTGTCATATTAGGGCGAACAATGATTCCAGGTACTAAAGTCTAACATTGGACAAATGTAAGTAAAAACACTAAACTTGTTCATAACCCAGGTACCAAAGTCTAATTAACCCATTTTTTTAATATAATATTCAAGGATGATGTGAAGGTAAGAACCCTTATCATTTTCAGATCTTCTGATGATTCACCAGACACAATTATCATCATACTTCCAAGTGTTGGCTTGAGGATCACCATTTTTCGAAATCAGAAGGAGGAGATATTTGAGATGAGTCGCAAGTGCAACAGAAATTTCACCTTGCATTGAAGTTGTTGGGAGAAATTCTTTGATTTTTATAACATCTGTTGTACTGGATTTGAAAATAGATAACCTGAAGAATTTTTTCTCAATGGTAACATATTAAAAAGGATGAGAATTTAGAATAGAGGGAGATATGATATTAGTAGGAGGAGATTTCCAATGAAGTATTAGATTGATTTTAAGAAAGGTTAGTAAGATTATAGGGTAAGATTAGAGTAAGAAAGATTAGGGAGAGAAAGATTTAGCAGGAGGATGAAGAGTTTGGAGAGAAAGGAGGAGGAAAGAGAGAATAAAACAATTGATAGAGGATAAAGATTTAGCATGAATCCATGAAGAAGAAAGAAGAAGAGAGAGAGAGTTAGAGAGTCTAATTTTATAATGAAAATAAGAAGCATAGGAAGTTGAGGGAGATTTTTTCCCAGATATAGATGGAAATATATCTAGATCGAGGATACTTGAATCTGTAATAGTAGAAGAAGATGATAAACTGTTTGAAGGAATTCCTAATGGAGATACTCGGGATTCTTTTATTTATTCCATTCCCTTTCACGTTTTTTATTTTTAGATTTTGTAAATCTTTTTGTTACTTTTATTATATTCAATCTGTAAATGAATATGAATTGATTCTTGATGTGTATATATAGAGAAGGGTTTGCCATTTCCGTAAGTCTTTATTGTTGTCATGTTAATCATATATTTTAAAATTTATTGGCCAATTTAGGTTCGCATCTTCTTGATGATTGTGTTAAAAACATTTTTGAATGGAAGTTTATATGTGAGGTGTAGGGATGTACATGGCATGGTTTAGTTCGATTTTCTCTCAAACCAAAACTGAAACCATAGTAGTTGGTTTTTGGTTTTCAAAACCAATACCAAACCATTAACAATCGATTCGGTTTTGAACCGAACCTATTCGGTTTTGGTTTTAGCCCGTTGGCTAGATAACCGTTTATTCTGTCAGTTTCATGTAACTATCTAGTTAGTTATTTGAGAAAGGTGATGTAGTCTGTGTAGAGTATTCATGTCGAAGTGAAGAAGAAGAAATGAGAATAAATTAAGTTATGTGTGATGTTTATATATGGATGATTGGATGGTGTATATTAAATCTATATAGGATACTAGATATATATCAACGGCCTACAATAATCGGTTTACCACTGGTAGGTTTTACGTAAAACCAAAACCGAAACCATTAGTCTCGGTTTTTGACAATTTAAGCCAAAACCAAACCATTAGTAAACGACTCGGTTCGGTTCTTTCCTAATCGATTTGGTTTGGTTTGGTTCCTCTTGTTTTCCATTACCATGTACAGCCCTAGTGAGGTGACTTGCCTTGGCTGAAAATATACAAGGATGGAAGTACTAAGCTTCAATAATTACCGAAAATATTTTACTCATTTGATTTGGTTGACGATGATACTCACAATCTTTACCAGCTAGAATACTTGAACAATATTTCTCCAGGTGGTTTATTGTCACACATTTTAAAATTGAAGCTTGGTGCACCTATTATGTTATTGAGGAATATAGATGCAAAGAACGGTTTACGTAACGGTACCAGATTAATAATCAAAGAGAATTTCCCGAAATGTATAGATGGTGTATTTATTAGTGGGAATTTCATAGGTACAAGAGTTTTCATTCATAGAATGCCATTGGAGCCACCTGAGTATTTGAAGCTACCGTATAAACTTGTAGGCAAACATTTTCGATCAGTTTGTGTTTCTTTTTTACTGTCAACAAGGCGCAAGGGAAAACGATTAAAAACACATATATTTTTCCTCATGAACATGTATTTGTCTATGGTCCACCGTAAGGTGCTCTTTCAAAAGGAGTGTGATGGAGAGAGATTTATGGAAAATAAAACTATTATTTTATTATTATTATTTATATTTTATTAATGTTATTTTTAGTAGAAAAATAAATAATTATTGGATTTATTATTTAGGGTAATTTTAGAAGCGTCTAGAAGTTTATTCTAAGAGTTTTAATAAGTTAGGAAATTTGAAGGTAGTAAATACCTTGGGAAATAAGTTTATAGGTTTTTGATAAGTTTAGGGTTTGTTTAGTAAGAGCTATCTATATAAGGAGCTCCAAAAACGAAAAATTATGATTAACTAAAATTATTTTATTTTCATTAAACTTGTTGAGTTTATTGATTTTGATTTTTATTCATAGTTGAGTTTACCCCGAAGTCTGAATACTAATCTCATATCTATAGTCGTTATTCGTAGCGAATTAACGAAGTCTAGATAACCCCGTATATTTTAGAATATCTCTTTGAAGATCAACTAATTTCTATCGATTTCTACCAATTCTATCGGTTACTTTTCAATAATTCTATTCCGCTGCAATTATTATCATCTTTACACACTTTCGAACTGCATCAAAATGTCAAGTAGCAAAACGAAAATATTAGTGACTAAAGACAATGTTAAACAAAAAATAGAAACGTTTACAAAAAATGTTATATATAAAGGAGTCTTTCTATCTTAGAAAAATACATGTTACTAATATATCGTGTAAAACAATACATATGAATACACATTCTTGATGTAAATAGATATTTATAATTAAAAATTTATTAAATAAAAAGTTTTAATTAAAAAATTATTGAATAAAAAGTTCAAATTTAGTTGGAGTGGATCAACAGGTGCAGCAGCATGTACATCTAGACTAGTATATGAAAAGGCAAGTCATATTAATTATTAAGTCGTTATATATAATTTGTACAATACATAGTGATTCAATTTAAGAACAGTTGATCCGATGGAATTTATGTCCGTTGTTTAATCTGTCAGCGCTCCATCTGTAGTCCGCGAATATTACTTAAGACTTAGAAGATGATTTAGGAACCAAATCATATCAAAGAAGTTTCAAGCTAAAATGTGAGAATCACTTTCTTTTTTATCTTTTTGTTTAACATTATGGTTCCTTTTGAGAATAATTTTAATTTGGTGAACTGATATTGTTGGAACCTTTAAGTGGGTGATTATTAAGAGAGTTACTATTTTTGAATGCCGATATATTTTTGACAATAATGTGGATATATAGTAGTAATGCTTTCATTATGAGGGGATGATTGACATGCCTGTTTTGCGGTAATGTTATTTTTGGAATGTAACCATAATGCAAATAGAAAACAAGTCGAGAATATTTATATCATTTCTGATTGCAAGACTTGATTGGAATAATGATGTATGTCCGATTGATACCACAATCTCCACCTCATACAATTCAAAGTTTTTGTTTAGACTGAACCACTTGTCCAATAAGTTTTAAAATACGATTGCCCAACCACACTTCGCACAGAGTGATGCTATTGGTCTTATTATTACTTTTATTTATTATTTTAATAATCAAAGGATCTTTTCATTAATAAAAATTTGACTATACAATAAATTTAAGATCGAAAATAAGAAAATACAGAGAAACAAAATTATATCGTAACAATACAATACCGAGAAATCTAAAAAGATAAAAAAAATATTATTAGAATAAGAAAAATACAATTATAAATAAGACCCGGTTACACCGGAGGAAGAATAATTTTTTCGAAATTATATTTCAATCATTTTTTTTTGTTTTTATTCTTTAGAAAGATTTGTTTTAAAAAAAAAGTGATTTACTCAAATATCTTGTAACTAGTGATGAAGTATCCCTCGTCAAAAAAATCACCGATGAAGATTTCGTAGCCAGATAAATTAATGATTCAGATTCCGATGAAGATTAATTCCATCGTCGGAGACAACAAAGATGGAGTTTTCGTCTTTTTTGTTTAGCTAAAATGTTTGTTAGGGTTAAACCACTCATGAAAAAACCTGGGTCGCATTATACCTGTTGAAAATATTACAATTTGGAAATAATTAAGTAGTGTTATCATCCCTGATAGATGTAGCATAAATTATAGCAATAGTCTTGGCCTCCAATCCAGATTACAATTAAAATGTCTAAAATAGTAGAAAAGCACTACGCTTTCATCAGTGATCGTACAATTGATTGGTTTGTCTGGGGATCACCTTTTCAACTTTAATTTCTTCACCATGCCTTTGTGATGAATCTCAATTATGCAGATTCTCTTCTTAAGTTGTTGGTGACATTTCATCGCATCCACGATTCCTAGTATGTGTCTTTCTTCCACTGAGTTTACTTTGCAGTTGAATGCTCGTTGTTCCCTCTTTGTCTGTTACGGCAATGACCATAATCGCAAGTGTTAAGTTTTCCTGCCAAATGTTGTACACTAATATTTCTTATGCCAAATATTTTACCGTACAACAGCTCGTAAGGAGTGTTTAGAGTACCAAATCTTAAATATACATGGTTTATTAAATTCCAAGCTGTAAAAACTGCTTATCCCGGAAACTTAATGGTATATTTTTTCTATAAAGTATAAATTCAAACATTTCTTGAATATTTATTTTTGCAACTCTATTGTCTTGTGGAGTAGTAGGTGGTGAGTATTGTTGAATAATTCCTAGACTGTCAGAAAACTCAAAGACTTTTGTATCCTTGAAATTGTCCCATGGTCGCTTCTAATATTTTTAAGTTTACGACTTTGTTTAGTCCAAATTCTGTTCACAAAATCTTAAATTCTTCTAAGGTGTCATTATCATGTTTCACGAAAGATACCCAAATGAATTGAAGGTAGTACTCATCAACCATAGAACCTAAGCATGACTTTTTCCACCAACAGTGGCTTGTTATATGAGACCAGAAAGATCCATATGGATAAGATCGAGATGATTGTTTTACATAGAAGTTATTTGGGACTTTTATATGTTTGCCTTTTGACAAGCACCACATACACCATGAAAATTATCATTAATCTTTGGAACGCCTCTTACAAGTTCTTTGTTAATTAACTTGCACGAAAGGCGATAATTTATGTGTCCAAAGTGTTCATACCTTTTACATAGACGACATTATAAATTTCAAGAATTCCAAGAAGTTCAGGTGTTCCTTTTTTACTAATGTAACATCAGCTATCATCCTCGAAAGTAACATTTCCTTCTTTATAATCATCAACGTTCATGAACCAAGACAGGTCTCTTGTCGTATGTCTATTATACCCCCTATCTAAAAACCATTTGAAAAAGAGACATAGATTTGAGGGAAAGTGCTCCAGAGAAATAATTGGATGAATCCTCCTTAGAATATAATCTCAATCTTCATCAAAAAGTTTCTTCATTTAGACAATAACCTCTGAGAAACCTTTTGAAGATCCATTGCTTCTTTGACTTTGTATCTGAAAAGTTTACATATATAAGAAGAATGATTACTGAGACCGCAACAGTCACATGGAGAGACAGAATAAAGGGTGATTTATAAAATAGGTTGGTCTAGGAGACCCCCAAATAAGCATCAAACCCAGATTACATTTACAACTACTTCCCACCGGAAAAAGACTTGAGTAATCGTAAAACCCTCAAAATATTTATCATTAAAGCACTACAAGCATATGTTCTATTTGACCGCGATCAACAACTCATCTTGGCTCATAGAACGACCACCATGAACGCGAGATTTTCTCTCCTTATAAATCTCCCAAATAATAGCATAAGGTATATCCTTCCAAATAATTATCCTCTCTTTAATTCATCTTCATATCTTCCAACTATCCAGAAAATCAAACAACCTTCATTTCATTTGTCTCGATTGATTGGGACTTGGTTTGTGAATCTAGGAGAGGTAGGGTTCACATGTCTTGGAATCTAGTTCTGCATTACCCATTTGATGTGCCAAGCATTAAGGAAATAATCACCAAGATTTTTTTCCCAATCACAACGCAAGAGCAAAGGATAACTAGTTTCCTCTTCTTTGTTGCACATTAAGCATAAATAAGAAGGCAATGTCATCCCTTTGTGATGTAGCATACTCCTAGTTGGTAGAGAGTTATGCATGGTTTCCCAGACTACAAAGGAAACTTTAGGAGAAATGTTTTACCTCATAACAAATCTGCAAAATCACAATCTTCAATGTCTTCATTCAGCTGCTCATATAACTTCTTAGCAGTAAAGTTTCCCTTAATAATATCAACTTTATTCTCCAAAAATGTAACATTCCTAAAATCATGCTTTAATTCTAAAAGATTTTTATTCTTTCTGCCAGATCCAAATTTCTCTTGAAGGAAAAACTCCTGTTTTTACTTTTGAAATCTGTTACAGAACCCTTTTTTTTGCAAACTTAACTTGTATAGTCTTGGGTATTTTCCTGTTAAAGCTCTCTTCTCAAGCCACTAATCATGCCAAAACCTTCTTCCCTCTCCATTCTTTAACTGAAAATCAGCATACCTATGAGAGTCTTATTTAGAATTAGTAATAACCTGCTACAAACTTCTTTAGTCTTTAATCAAAAGAATTCTTCTCTGATGTCTAATCATTTTATTTTTAAAACTTCCAAGTTAGCTAGTTTAGTAAGAACTTCTTCTGTTGGATTTGACAGAATAATCTTTTTTTGTAGGGATCTATTATTTCAGATTTATCACAAAAACCTAAATCCTCGATACTTAGTCCAATGAACAATCCATTAACTTTCCTTATTAGTTTATGTTTAGAAAGATAAAGTGAGCATATGGTTTTAATCTAGTCCGTACATGAATTATAATATAATTTTTCAGATTTAATATCAAGACTGTTCCGATTTAAAAAAAAAGGATCATCATATCGAAAGTGAGTCAGCAATAATATGAACCTACACTAATCCCAATTGGAAAGGGTGGGGGTGGTGGTAGGGTAGTGGTGGGGGGAGGGGGGTGGGGTGAGTGCACCAGATACACCACAAACTTTTTAAATTTTTATAGGAATATAAAGTAAGGTTGTGTTTTTAACAACTAAATTTTAATGTGGAGAAGTAAAAGAACCCATAAGAAGTTTGTTAACGAGGAAAATTGTAAAGAAGGAGAGCCCTGGGACTTCGTCCAGTTCGAACACATGTTTTATTAAACCACTAAAATACTAGCTTACCATAAGACTTCAATTTGAAATGTAGTTGAAACAAAATAAAATCTCTGAGCTACTCAGCAGAAGTTGTGCCACTACGTCTCTTGATTCTCGCAAGAATCTAAACTCTTGATTCCCCTAGTTGATGTTATTTACACCTCTAGGATTTTCTTTACAGTCCGTTGTGAAGACTAAACCTACCCTACCTCCAACATGACGCCTGCTGATTTCCTTTCTGATTTAAGATCAACGATGTAGAAATCGATTCTATGAATTACATTAATATAAATCCTAAAACTAGGGTTTATTCTCTTCAAAACTTATCTACACAAGAGAAAAAACTATAGAATTTAATATGAGATATATACTTGAGAAAAACTCACAAAAAATATTTCAATACATGAGAGTTATACTCAACCGTGTTTGTAGTTTTTTTAGAGCATTGCTCGGTTGAACCCACCAATTGTTTGTATATCAAATTTGGTTGTCAAGTTTAGTTCAACACCTCGAGTTGCTTGACTAGATTACTAAAGTCAACTTCGTTAGGTTAGACTAGGAACATAGAAATCTTGAGAACATCTCTAGTTACTCATGAATACTTGAAGATGTATTAAAGAAAGGCATGAAGATATCATCCTCCATTTTGAGTTTAGTAGCTATAGACTGGACTTATTCTATTTCTATCTATTGTTCATACAGTTCTTTATCCATTGAAAACATAACATGCGGAGTAACATTTGTTACAATGACTTGTTCACTATACAGTGATCAAAGTATCAAAAGGAAAGATATAAATAGTTGTTTCGAAAACTTTAAGTATATGAAGTTACGAAGTATAGTTTATCGATGGACTTCATGTTTATCAAATCGAACTAACTAGTAACTTGTTATTATTTTGTGTGTTTAACATCCGGATGAACCAAAACATAAATAAGTTTAAAAGCAATTTCAGAAACATAGTTTAAGGAAGTAGACATGCAAAACTTGTTTTATAGTCGAAAAACAGATTCAGGACCAATCTCAGGATCGATCTCTGAAACAGTTTCAATCCAAGGACCAATCCCATGTCAGGACTAAACTCAGAATCAGTCCTATCTGAATCTAACTTTCTTTTACATTTTCGTTTGGTCTGTTAATCTTCACGAGTGTTTGCAGATATTGAGATGTATAAGAGTTAGATTGGAAATTTTATTAAAATATCGATATAATGATTTGAACATATGCTAAACTTTAATTTTTTAATGTTCAAATATATATGCTTTCCATTCCCATAGGTTTGCGTATCTCTAGTAAGCTATATTAGTAAATACATGTTATGTGCTAGATATTCTTAGTTGTCATACCATGAGATAAATCGATTATGAGTTGCTAATTTCGTAAACATATTATTATTGCATATCTTGAGGATTTTCAAATTCGGTAACTAGGTATTTCTGAACAAAAGCTTTGGTCATGAAACTATAAATATTGAGTCTTTTATCCTTATAAGCTCATCCCACAACATACCTTCTATATAGCATGGAAAATCAAACTTGTTAAAGAGATATGAGTAATCAGATTAGGTGAAACATTATAGGTTTCCTTTTGTTAAAATCTTCTTTGGGATCAAGAAGCATCTAATTTTACTGTTGGTGGAATATTTAGTTTTCATTGATTACTTATCTTGGAAATTAACAGTGTAGTCATCTTCGATTTATCAAACTTATTTATTCTAAGGTTCTTCTCTTCTGATATAAAGTCACTTAACTTTGTTTGAAGATTTGACTAGTACAAATCTAAGTGTTGCTGGATCTCTAGGATATAACTGTTGATCAGTCAATATTAACAGACTCCGTTCTATGCGGTTGATCAATACTGGAATAAGGTTGTTTTCCAGGGCTTAGTTTTGAGGATTGAAGAATTGAAGATTGAAGACTTTTATTTTTTGTTTTGATTTTTATGTGTGACTTTATGCGAACTTGATTCTTTGGCATTTCACAAGCATCTTTTCTTGATAAACATTAGACTTGTTGAAGATCGAGCAAACTCCCTAGTTTCATTAAGTTTCTTGGGTAAAGCTTGTTCATCAAGATTGATTATTTCGTAATTATTATCTTGGTTTGATCTTTTAACCAATTTATTGATTAAACGGAAGATCCTTTGACTCTACTTTATCACTAACCTAAAGATTGATTATAGGTGAGTAATAAGTGAGTTGGTTACTGAAGCAAGTTAATCCTTTATTGTTTCCGGTTATGATCCAAAAAAGTCAGGCGCATAGGTATTCGTAGTGTTAAAGCAACTCAACATAGTGGACTCTGTCTTAAAATTCATCTGCGTTGGCCAGATTGGTTGTATGCACAGGGATACTGAGGGAACTGGGTAACTTAAGGTAGTTTACAACGTCATAACTATATGAAGTTGTTGTAGTCAGTTTGTATAGCGCCTTAATTTTGAGAGTATTCAAAACTGGACTAGGTCCCGAGGGTTTTCTGCCAAGCAGTTTTCCTCTTTAACAAAATCTAGCGTGTATGTGTGATTTACTTTACTCCCGCATTATATTGTTTAGCTTTATAACTAAAGGAAATACACTTGTACGTTAATCACTTCTTGGTAATGATTCCATTGTTAGTTCGAATTTAACTTTTACTATTACCAAAAACCACCTTGTTGAAATAATCTTTTGGTCCTTATTGTTTATATAAGATTATCCAAGTTGAGTCTGCATAGATTGATATTAAATATTATGGTGTACTTGATACCGTAATACCCGCATACAAACTTGAGATTAATAAAGTCTTATTTTTTAAACCCTATGAGTATTTCCATAATTCTTGTAACGAAGTAATTGTGTAAATTTTTTTTATCAGAGTTACTTTTTAATACTGTGTAAAATCCTCAAATTTTCATATTTGTTACCAAATTCATTATATCAAAATAACTTGGATGTGCACAGTAGAATATCAATCCATTTAGTATCATTGGGGATGAGAGGCATCTAAAAATTTGAACTATAGTTCGGTTTTACTCTGAGTCAGATGATACAGAGACTTGTAGTGATCCCCTAGCCATTTGAATCACCTAAATCCGAAGTTCACAGCTCAAAATATGATCAAAATGGTGAAACATGTCAAATTAGGCCCAAAAATTAATTTTTTTGGCCCGTTACGGGTACACTTGGTCTAGGATGAATTTCCATGCCAAGAACCCTATTTTTATCGTGCATTAGTGGGTGTGGGCGTGGGTTTTCGTGTGTGTGGGTGGGGGGGGGGGGGTAAAAATGAAGAAGAAAAAAGAAGAAAAAATATAGGGAAACGGGAAAAAACCAACAACTAGGGAGAATGAGAAGGAGATGAAGCTAGGGTTTTTTAGAGAGAAGTCTAAGTGGAATCAAGAGGATTTTTTAGCTAATAAAGAAATAATGCTAAATCCCTTTTTCTTTGGATGATTTTTCTTGTACTTGATTTCGCTTTTCGTATGGTTTTATATAGTTAAAATTTACTTATGTATATAATTTTATGTTTCTGATCGATGGTCAGATTTCTCCTGTTACTAATTAACATGCTTCGGTATCAATGGTTAGAATTTGAGGATAATCCACCAATATTTACCGTTGAATGTATCTTTTAACTTGGGTGATTTTTTCTGAAATTTCTAGACAGTTTCGCTTTCTCATGATCTTGACCCTTTTAGGCAGTCTTGATGATATTATAATGGTGTATGGACTTAACAAAAGTAATACATTTGTGTCTTACCTTTCATTTTGATTTGGATTTTCTTAGTTTCAGATTATTTTAAATTAACTATGAATATTTTGGTAAAATAATGTAATCTTCCTAGTTTTCAGAACAATCTTGTAAAATTAATATATTTTGTTTTAGCTATTGGTTTGGTGTAAATTATGGACATATTATAAATCCGAGTTATGGAGGACCTTTTCGCACAATTTGTAAAACATAATACTACTTCTAAGACCTCTATTTAAGAAATTATAATTGTTCTTTTTCTCCGAGTCTTGGATATGTTATAAGTTGTTGACCTAAATTTAAGGTTTACAAATTTCATAATAATACGATCATAGTACATACTCTAAATCATGGTGAATCTGTAGTTGCGTGTGTAGAAAATTTGTCTTGTATAACTGTTTGTGAGTAAAAACGATTTGAGGGTAAAAATAGAAATGGTGAAGAAGGGTAATGCTAGTCAGAGAAATGAGAGATCAAGCTATGCCATTCGAAGCAATTCACTTGATTAAACACCAAATCGCTTAAACATCAAACATTTGTATTGTATAATAAAACCCTAATTATGGTTAATACCCAGAATTAGGGATTTTACTATTAAGATTACTAGTACAGTAATGTGCCGCAGTAAGCATTGAATGGTGATTTTTACTAACATAAGCAAAATAAATCAACAAGCTTAGTCGTTAGATATTACCAGGAATTCTTATTTTGATGATGCTCCAATAACGTTGAACAATCGTTGAAAGTCGAATGGCATGTGAAGTGGAATTGCCGCAGAGAGCTTCGTTTGAGGATCACGGATTGATAAAGCATGACTAGGTAGGACTAGCATATGGTAGAAGGACCAATTCCACTTCAGCCTAAGTCCAGCTATAATACTATTTATTTATTATTATTTTATTTGAGCAAGTTTTTGCTCATTCTGCAATTGTATTCTTAGGCACTTGAAGCATTCTTCTTCTATTTTAACAACAACGGGAAGGTCTGGCAATGCTGTTGTCAGAACACTAGAATGAGTGTTGAGGCGATGTTATCGCAGAACACTAAGATGAGTCCTGAGTCAGTGGTGCCACCAAACACGAAGATGAATGATGAGTCAGTAGCGTCACCGAACACGAAGATGGTTAAAATCTAAGCACTGATACATAAATAGAACAAGTTCAAGGAATTCAGTCGTGGAAGTTCTGCGACTTGAGACAAGTTCAATATTACTCAATGAAAGATAAATATAGAACAATAGTAGGTCCATGCAACTCAGCTGAGAGTGATCATGGATGAGTTCAGTATTGTACTATTGATAAATAGACTTCAAGTACAAAAAGTCTATATAGATCCTGTGAATACAATAACAAATCAATATTACTCAATATGAGTCTTAATATTGATATGTATATATGAAACGTGTTCAAGGGATTCAGCTGCAGTATCATTGCACCTGAAACAAGTTCGAGTTGCTTTATATTAGTGGCCGATCCATATAGGATCTAGGTTCAAGTTGGTCTATACTAGTAGACGATCTATCTAGGAGCTTTGTTATTCAAGAACAAGGCCAAGGAAAAGAATGGAATAAGAGTATGTTCTGAATATTCTGTACAGTCATAGAATATCTGGAAGTATAGAAACAAGTACCAGTGATATTTTGAGGACAATAGTGGTCTATACTAGTGTGCAATACATCTAGCAGCTTGAGATTTAATATAGGATGATTTATAGCATATTTTGTAGTATAACAACAAGTACTAGTGATATTCCGAGGACAATAATGTTCTATACTAGTGTGCAATACATCTAGGATATGTCAAATCATTATAAAAGGACAATATTTTTCTATACTAGTGTGCAATACATCTAGGAGTTATCCAATCATTCCGCTTCTACCTGGGTAGAGGAGTAAGCACTGAGTCGTACAGTACTAATTATATATATTCATATAAAATATTGAAAGTTCAGCCGGGTGAGACTCTAATATTATATATGTATTTATATATTTGTAGAGTGGCTACAGGTTCAGTGTGATATGCCAGAAGCTCCGTAGTCATCTTGATATACTGATGTCAGGTGATCGCCTGAGGAGCAATGACCGGTGAAGTAGAACTAGCAAGGTTGAAAGAGCATTGTCTGGCTAGTTTATGATAATCTTGAACGAAATACGAATATGCATTGTTGTTGTTGTTTTTTGGAAGATAATCCCACTAATAATCAAAGTAATGATGGACCTCAAGTATCTCCAGAAGACGAGGATGGGAGTCGACATAATTACGAGTTAGGTAAAAAGGATAATGACTCCAATCGTAATAACATGAATTCTAACTTCCCAAATGATTTAGGGAGTATCCAAGTGAGTGTTAATCTTGTATTATATTCATAATAGCTTAAAATTGTCCCTCAATGGTTGAATGGATGAAAATTTATGTGAATGAATGAAGAATTTCGTCATAGTTCGTCCTCAGAAAATTCAGATTGAGAGTCTTTACTGAAATTGCCGTAAAATCTTCATACGGTTTCCGTTTTCAATGATCTATCCCGACGTTTTTATGCCCAGGAGATGATCTATCTCCCATCTCTGATGGATTTTAGTTTTGAGTTTATTCAGGGCCTTAAAAATACGAAACAGTAAAAAGTCAGGAAGAATTCAGGAACTTTTCAGTTATTAGATAGTTCACTGTTTCGATTATATATCTTAGCTTGTTTATCCGGTAGATGTGAAATTTTGATATGTTGTAGAGGATATTCATACTAAGAGTTTGGTATATAAATAACCCCTATATTCATCACCAATTGCTTCCATCTCACAACTTTGTACATGGCAGTGCAAAATTGCGTCTGTCAGGCTTGGTGCAAAAATGCCTCTTATGTCTTTAGACTATCTGCTTGTGTCCTGAATGCTTGATAATGAATATTTATGTCATTAATAATTCCCCAAGTATAGATCACTTGGAATCCATCACCAAAACACATATGATATGATTTAACAGAGCTATCATGCTTCCAGCCGTTTTATCCTCTCATATAGAACAAGAGAGATATCAAAGTTTCCATGTATTGTATTGTCGGTTGTTGCTAACGCTCTAGGGTTGAAGCAAAAAATTGACTGAAATTCGGAGTCGAAGCCGGGGTCGGCGTTGGCGTTTAATGTTCGTGTTATGAAGAATCGTAATATGGACGTCTATTTTGCACTTAGTAAATGATTGAACACTAAATTGTTTGTTGATGAGATGAGAGAATTCTGATTGGTTTGATTTTTTGGTTTGAATGAGTTAGTGATTGGCAAATGGATTATGAATACTTTGAACTAATGGTTTTTGAATTAAAATTGATATTTTAATTGTCTAATGCGTATGTATATTGCATACATTTTGGAGGAAATGAAATTACAAGGAATTAGGGAAATAATTAGACGTAGTCAGTAGGATAACTAAACGTCAAAGGATTTGAGCCATTTTCCATGTATTATCACTCCTAATGGATCATTACCCATAGTGACTAGCTTGTAGTGTCCACCAAATATAGTCTCAACAATCATATAAGGCCCTTCCCAGTCATAAGAGAGACTTAATGCGGGCAAATGGTTGAGTTTGGCTGCCTTCACTATGAGATCTCCAATATTAACATCAGGCTTTGCCACCTCAGTATGGCACATCTTTTTCTTGCAAGACTCCTCCTTTATCTCTGGAGTGTCGTCTTCAGGTTATTCATAAGAATAGACACCAATTGAATTATAAACGTCTCATATGTACCTCTTTTACGCTCAGGGATAATTCTAGCCCAATTGATAAAATGCTCAAAAGGAACAACTTCCCACTCTCACCTTCGAGTTATGACAGAGTTGGCTTTACCAGTAATATCAAGTCCCCAAGTGTGAGGGGAGTGAGGTGTGTTCGTAGGTAAAGAAGTATTTAGAGTGTGACCTACTTGATCATGGTATTTCTCAGCATATGATTTCACGCCTTCTGTAGGCTCTTATTGCACTGTCATCAAATCTTGAAATTCTCCTGAGTACAAGAGAGGGTTGTTCACCACAGTTCCCTTCTGAAGTATAGAGTTGTCTACAAGAGACACTTGTGTTACTGAAGATGTTTGGTGAGATTCCATCTTGTTGATGTGTAGCCATGGGCATCCCAGGATCATGTTGTAACCTGCATCTCGCTTGATTATGTAAAATTTGGTTGAGGTGTAAGCAGACCCCATCTTTATTTCAAGAGCTATATGACCATAAGCATTTATGGATTTTCCTTCAGGATCTTTGGTTGTTTTCGAAGCATAGACAGCTTCATTGCGTGAGATTCCAACTGCTTGTAGCATTTTGATTGGGATGATGTTGACAGCAGCGCTTGCATCAATCAAATCTCTTCAAAATTTAGTATTCTTGAGCCAGGAGGCAACGAGAATTCCCAGTCACACTTTCTTCCATCTTGGCCTACTTGTGTGTGTTCAGCATGCGCTTTTTTGAGTAGTAAAGAAGCTCGTACACACGCTCTATCAGAGAATGAACTACTTGATTGATTGGTACTTCAGACTTAGTGAAATTCTTGATAGGGAGAGAGTTTCTCTGTAGACCTTTAGTCCCTAGGTCCAACTCTCCTAATTCGATATTTTCTTTGAAGATCCGCTTCAGGTTATTTCAATCACTTGTGGGGTGATTAACAAATCTGCGATTTTATTTTGGATCTGCCATTTCTTGGAGGTAAGCGGATAACACCATCTTATATCCAGACTTCCAAAATTTCAATAACTTCTTTAATTGGAAATAAAAAATCCGTGGCAGCTAGAGTTTCTCTTGGTTGCTGCTGAGGATGGCGTTGAGCCGGTGGTGGTGCTGCAACTGTTTGGTTGGCCCTCCGAGGACTTTGAGTCGTCGGTGGGGCAGGATTTGGGGATGGTGCTCGTGTCTCACGCTTGGGTCGTTGTCCTGTTATTGGAGATTTTCTCTTTCCTCATTCAGTCATAGTGCTCACCGATGGTTAATTATTGTACTACTTATGAGTCAGACGTCGACTTCTTCGATTCTTACATTTTTCTTCGTCTCCGACGGGTCTTGTTCTTTCCAACAAGGCAGGTGCAATTATAGGTGATCGCTTAGAAGCTTCTAACGAGAACCTGGAACACAAATATTCTAAAAGATATTTGTAGGATATCACCCCTTCGTTGTAAAGATCCTGATGCAACATGTTAGATATGACGAGTCTTCTTTTTGTTTTGAAGGAACTGTCTTGAGTCTTCACGAACGTCTAAATAAGGTTGATGGCTCCTTTCTGGTTCACCCTCAGAGTGAGGAAATATTTTACCATTGTCGTCATCCGCGGAGATGTGAATCGGTTCTTTCGATAACTTATTTGTGAGAACTTTCAAACGGGTGAATACTTCATTCTGGGTCTTGACAATTTCGGCTTGATTTGTTACAATATTGTTCAGAATTTTTATTAGATCTTCAGTAGCGATTAAGCTTTGCATATCTACAGCCTCAACGGGAGTTTGATCGAGCATAACGAATTTTGGAGTAGTAAGAGAGATTCCTGAGCCCTTCCTATAATCATCCATCTTGGAATTGAGAAAATTAATAGAATTGTTATCGTCACCTAGATTTTTACTCTCCCACTATGGTCGCCAAAATATTTGCGGGTAAAAACAATTTGAGGGTAAAAACAGAAATGGTGAAGAAGGGTAATGCTAGTCAGAGTAATGAGAGATCAAGCTATGCCAGACGAAGCAAGTCACTCGATTAAACACAAAATCGCTTAAGCATCAAACATTTGTATTGTATAAGTACTTTTAAGATTCGAGAGATCAATCTGTACGAAATCATCCTAAATCAAGAAATGACCGTTCCAATTTCGTTTCAGTCACAAAGGAAGGACAAGGGTTGATTTGTATGGAGGGAAACAGAGAGAGTATTGAGATCAATGAAGTTGAATGTGAATGTTGTATGTGTTTGAACTGTTGTAAATACGAATAATAGCTCTGTGATCCTTTAATTTCTTATGAAAATGAAACTCTTGTCCTTTGCCGATAGGTTGAAGAACCTATTTATAGCAGAAGAAGTTAACACATTGATCTCGTACGTGGTGACAGTTGTAGAGAAATGGAAATCATGGTGAAAACCGACTCCGTCGTGTGAGTGGGACTTGGCAGTTGTGCAACCACTATTTCCTTCGGTTCTTCAACTGTCGACACGACTTTTATACTTTCTCGTCGTGGGTGTATCGTTATACCGCACGTGCTGTAGGACACCATACCAAAACCCTAGTGAATATCCTCCGTGTGACATAATTGATGTCTCGAGCATGGTTGCGTCTACTTTATAGATGTGTATTAATTGGTCAGCCATTGACCTAGCTAGACTGCTAGTCTTAGAATATTGATGAGTCTAACATGTTAATTCATTGATGGATGAAGCATGAGTTGTATGATGAAACAAGCAATGATGCTTGATGGATCATAGACGTAGAGAGTCTATTGATGTTACACTGGTAGTTGTGCTTCATCATGATAACTGAGGAGCAATGATACTCGAATGATGCTTGTCGTTCGAGCCTTAGGTCGCGCGAGCACCAAGTCGAGTGAGTGCTAGCAATTGTAAAATATTTAGTTTTGTCAAAGTAATACAAAATTGAGGTTATTTTAAATATTGGTAGAGAGACCAATTGAATTAAACCTTAATATGGCAGATGAATCAATGACAAATGAACCAATGCCATATGAACCAATGGCAGACAAACCAATGGTTGATGAGTGACAATTTGAGAGACCAACTAGAGAAAAGGGAGAATCTCATAGAAGGAGGACTGACCAAGTTTGTGGGACCGGTCAAAGGTAGGACCAATTATGGATTAAGCACGAATTTGGTAGTCAGTAGAACTATGATTCACGTACCATGTCGTCTCTCTAACAATACTTCGATAATATTTAAAAGAGATGATTTGGTGTAAAAGCCAATTGGTGTGAAAACAAAAATTTGGGGAATATTAAAATAATAATCTTATAATTAAATGGTAGCGGGACCATCCTATATAGCTTTGCAAAGCTATGGTCTTTGAAGCAAGAGATGTTAGGCTTTGGTAGAAAGAGCATAAGAGTTTCAATGGAAAGAGAAAACCCTAAAAAAAATAGAATAATAAAGTTTGGAGAAAATATGGGAGTGGGGACCGACCGACTGGGCGGTTGGCGCCAGTCCCACAATCTCCCTATTTTTCTTATTATTTTATTCTTTCTCTTATTTGCTCTTTAAACCTATGATTTGAAGACCATTATCGTTATTTACACCCAGGGGTGTTGGTTTTTTATGAAAATTTCAGACATGGCGTCCTTTAGTAAAAACATTGTAGATTCTCTATATAATTTCCGTTTTCGATTATCAGCCCCAATTCGGAATCCTGAAATCGCTGGCTACATCCAGTAGCGAAAGGATTTAGGTTGTGAGCTCATTTCGGTTGTTTAACGGAGCAAACAGTAACCTTTCAGATGAAATTCTGACAGTTTTCAACTTATAGTTCATCTAAGTTTTTGACCATATCTCCTAGACCGTAACTCGGAATTGGATGCCCTTCTAGTATGTCGTAGTAGACATGTAGGGGATTATATGTTGCTTAGAACATTTTTCCCCATTCTATACCTATTGTCACATTTTTGCAATGTGATTATGATGATGTATCAAAAATTGGGTATTAACCATAATTAGGGTTTTATTGTATTTCGACCAATGTTGGGAATTTTTAATGCAACCAACATTGGGAATGTGTTACCCAAGCTCGACCAATCATTATTAGAGCCTTAGCTTTGCATTTGACGCGACGGAGACTTAGTTCTTACACAAAGTTGTGATGTTTCGACTTAGTGCATCCGTCCGCAGCTTGTTATGCGTTATGATAAGTCAATATTATAACTTTAAGATTTGAATATTTATGTAAAGTCACTCTAAATATTCAACTGGAAAATACAAAGGGGAATTAAATTGTTCTATACTAATAGCCAATCTATCTAGGAGCATTGACATCCACTCAGGAACAAAGAGGTGTTTTGAATGCTTATTGTGTATAGTCAGAAATCGTCGCGGAAAGAGTTGCGATCAGCACCAGTGATATTATGAGGATAATTTTGCTCTATACTAGTGATCAATTCATCTAGGAGCTTCGTTATTATTAGATAGGAGTAAGTACTGAGTTGTACGGGAAGGTCTTTGAAACATTAGTTGGTTGTAGAGAGTGTTGAGGCAATGTTGTCGTCAGAACACTAGAATGAGTGTTGAGGCGATGCTGTCGCAGAACACTAAGATGAGTACTGAGGAAGTGGTGTCGCCGAATACAAAGATGAGTTATGAGGCAGTGGTGCCGCTGAACACTAAGATGGATAGAATCTAAGGATTGATGCATAAACAGAACAAGTTCAAAGTTTGGGTTTGAATTTATACTAATGATGTGTTGTATTCTTCCACTACCCTTCCAACAATATAGTTTTATTGCACAATGGGATCCATGCGTAAGTCATGTTTTATATACCTTGAGCATATTTTGTTTATCACAAAGTTAAATGTGAATCTATTATTTTATTATATTGATGAACTACGGTCGTTCTTGATCCATGTGGGTACGTAGGAAGCCGCATTGCGTTCAGCATGTGTGATTAAGATACACCATCTGGTCTTGTACTCATAACTCGAGGTATACATGGATTTGCCATATTTGATTGTCACCAGTATTTTGTGTGGTAAGTAATGATGTTTCATTGATATATATTTAATTTAAGTTGCTTACAATGAACTTCAGTACTGAAATATATGAATAGTTTCTATCTAATAAATCTGGGTGGAACAAATCGGGCTTGGACTCCAGATGCATATGTGGCATTTTGGATTTCGGAAAAAAATCCAGACCCAAAAATTCGGGGTGTTATAGGTATCCTTGTTATTTCAAATGGTATCAAAATAGGTAACACGGTAAGAACCCAACAGTCTACTTTTGTTGCAATCCAACCTATCAGGATAATGAATTCTATCTCTCATGAATCAATTCAGTTAATGTACCACCAAGATTTAATGGTACCAACTACCTGTGGTGGAAGTCTGCAATGAGATATTATACCATCACTTTAATACTTGGGTATTATTGGTCAATGTATATGTACATCTGGAAGATGCAACTTCGAAGACTGAGTATAAAATCTTAAATGCATATGATAATAAGGAAATAAGTCTTTCCAAGCAGAAATCAGATGGTTTGAATGTTATTATACATGCAGTAAACCGAGATCCTCAGCACCATGTATCCCCTTGCCAAACATCCAAAAAGGCTTGGTATATACTTAAGATCGTATTCGAAGCTAATATTTCATCAAGGGAAGCTCTATTTCAAAACCTCACTTTCGGTTAAGAGAACCTTCATATGGATGATAGCGACACATTTGAAAAATTACATCTTAAACTCTCTGAGATAGTTAATCTATATTTATATCTTGGAAAGACTGTTTCAGAAAAGGAAATAATATGTAAAATTCTCAGGTCGTTACCATCTAGATTCGATTCTAAGAAACATACCATCATGGAAACAAATGATTTATCTACACTTTCTAGAAGCTCTCTTATAGGAAAGTTAAAGATATTTAATCATGAATCTTAGTCAAAGGACAAAAGCATTGCATTTGAAACATCAAATAATACTAGATGACCGCGTATGGTGGGGAGGGCGACCGAAGATTTAATCGAATTCGACCCGATTTAGTTTTAACTAAAATCATTTATTTTGTAACTGAAAATAAATTAACAACATATATATTCGTTACTAATTGTTTTTGTTTTACATCACAGTTTTTATACGCCACACTTTTTCAATTTTTTGTTTTAACTTGAAACAATTGAAGGTGAAATTGACGGAATTCAATATATTTGATGTTGTTAAAGTATAATTTGGGACCCTAAATCTCCGATTATCAAATCAATTTTGTGAAAAGATAATCAATTTCGATCCAATTTAATCTAATTGAATGAAATCGAAGCAAATTAGATTGGGTGAAGGTTTTTTCAAGGTTTTTAGGTCGAAATTGACGACCGATTCGAGTTTTGATCGATTCGATGGTGGTTAATGATAGTTTGGGATTATAACTCTTCGATTATCATATCAATTTTGGAAAAAAAATGATTAACTCATGTTCAATTGTATATCGATTAAAAATAAAAAAAAAGTGTTGCGACCATTGCTTTTTTAGCTCCCATATTGTAATCATATAGAAGGGCTCCATACGTTCGTCCAACTAGTTCATCTCCTGAAAAGACTAGTATAATTTGGACCGAAGAATGCGATGAGGAAAGAGTATATTACAGCATCCCTCATTCTAGAATTTCTAATGATCGCCGTCTTCTGCATGCTGGATCCTCTACTATTCTATGTTCTTTCCGAAAGCGTGCCAATCCCTATGTTGTGCGGAGCTGAGTATCTTCTATTCGCAGGTAGAATTTCCTCTGCAGGGGCCTTGTGCAGTAAACCCCCTCCGGGCGGTCGTCCGTCGTCGTAAAGTAGTCCCCGCGAAGCTTTCGGGAAGAGGGGTAGTCTTGTGCGTAAGCATAGCATTTCTGGTCGAACCCGACCAACCCAACTAAGAAGAACCGAACCTGTTGTTTGTTGAAAATGAGCTTAACTCAACAATGGCACTCCTTACACGGATTTTAAAGACTTTCTAAGAAAAAGAGAGGTAATCATGTCTATAGAAAATCATCTTCAATACAACCATATCCTTTAAACATGAAAGAAATTCTGTCACAAAAAGGATGATGAAATTCAATGCTTCAAATGTCATAGCTTTGGGCATATGGCTAGAGATTATGACAACAAAAAGTTCTATAAGGATATCAGAGCATACCATTCAACACTTGATGATACACCCGAAGATCAATTAAACTTATGAAATGGATACTGACTATGATACTTTCTTCGCTGAAACATCTTGTGGTCACACCTCAGATGAAAAGACCGACAAATTGATCACATACTTCTAAATAAAGTTGGGGAAATCAACACGGAAAACCTTAAATTGAGAAGGGAACTTGACAGTTTAAAAGGATCATCTGATGATAATACTCATAGTTTAGAAGGTTTAAAGGATGAACTCACTAAAACCATTGCTCTAGAGGAAAGATAGATTGACACATTAAAAAGTGACTTACATCGTCTTTCTGGCAGTTCAAGCAAGGTCTCTGCTGTGCTATTCAGATAAAAATACTTTGGTAACATGACCGATATCGGATATAATGGAATTATTTATCAAGAAGAATAAGTTCATCTTTGCAGAGTCATGATATCTTAAAATCTCAGAAAATGATTACAGTTTGAAACAAAAGTAATTGCACAAAAAAAAATGTTTTTAGAAAATGTTAGTTTTGTGGGAGAAATGGTCACTCTACCAAATCATGTTAGAATTCCAAAAAGAATCAAAAAATCATTAAAAAAAAACTCCATAAGAACATGAAGAGAAAGGAGTTAGAATAGGAAGATTTAACAAAAGAATGAAAAAAGACTGTTAATCTCATAAGTTCAAAGGAAAGAAACATAACAAGAAAAAAATACAAGCATTTGTATTCATTGATTGTCCTCAAAAAGTTTTTATCACCCGTGGTGAACAAAATGTACCCCAACACAATCTGGATATGTTGAAAAACTTTGCATCACTATCTGTACCAAAATTATTATTCGATGTGAAGAAGCACAAGAAACTGGGCATTATCTAAAATGAACTATCAATTACTATGAACTTATGCTGAAGAACCTAGACTTAACATAATTGAGATTCACTTAGGTTTCAAGAAATTATTTCTTACAATTAAATCAACATAGTCTTGATAGATTACTATATATTGGAGACATCCAGCAATACATAATCTCAATCTTCTACAAGATGTGTATTTTGTTACATGTCCTCCAACATCGAAGTTTTTTCAAGAAATGGTGTGAGATTTTGAAAGACTTCACTTGGAGTTCATGAATATTTTCTTTTCTTTGTTAGATTCGGAACTTGTATTTTGATTTGACCTTTTATATAACTCTTGTAATTCTAAAGCTTTTCTATTTTACTATATGGTCATTCAAGAATAATTGATATAACATGATATTTGATAAAACTTCAATCTCGGTTATGTATAACACTTATCTATTTAAATATATATTTGAAGATTCCACATCATCGATCTAAACTTATTCTAAGATCGATATTCTTGTGAGTTAGATTGATTATGATTTTCTACACAATTTTAAGAAGTAGATTACCTAATCTTTTGATTTAGACTCGTATAAATCTAATGGAAGATTTATGTGACATTGATTTATCATCTAAAAAAAACTCACAGGGCATCATGTTTGAGACAGGGTGACGCTAGTTTTTATGAAAGACAGTGGAGCAACTCCTAGACCTGTAAAAGACATCATCTAGGGGAATCAAATGTGTAGGTTTCTGCGAGGATCAAGAGATGTAAGGACACAAATGTTCAAAACCGAAGTTATTATAATAGGTTAGTGTTTGTAATAGCTTATTACGGCTTGTGTTTAAACCAGACAAGGTCCTGGGATTTTTTGTTTAACATTTTATTCGTTAACAAAATTTCTGGTGTCTTGCTTTTATTTCTAGTCCCTATTATATTTCTTTTATCTTTATAATTAAAGTACAAGCAAGTTGTACATTAATCATCCTTATGACTTAAGAAATTGATTTAGAGATTATCTAAGGATATTCCTTGTTTGATCTTATTGTTGATTTAAGTTCACAAAGGGAATCTTCTATCAGTTTCAAAACGCAAAGTTGGTGGTGTATTTGGTACCCTCTCGTTTTCAATTAGTATCAGAGTAGATAAACACCGGAAAACACATAACAGTCTCTTTTCGTAAACGATCCAACCTATGGACAAAAATTCAATTTCTATTAACATACCATCAGTTAATGAAACCTAAGTTTCTGAATTTTATCTTTGAAATAGGTTCCTCATCAACCACTATAATAGAGGACCAATAAGGCATTCTCAAAATTGAGTCAAGAGACAAAGGTCTCAAGATAATATCCACCCCTTCTATTTATCTGACGATTTTGACTCAGATTTTGCATCAAAAAATAGCGTCGAACTCATATAACACATGTCTTTTTAAACTTATAAAATCTTCAGACTAAAAACCAAGTTCAACTCCATTTTGAGAAAGACTTGTGAAAAGGATTCACAACTTAAAATCTTTATCAAGGAGAATTCCTTAGTAAGGAAAAAAATTATCTCCTTAGTTTAACCTTAGAATCAAGGACCAATAACAGTAACCTCAATCTCTCGATTTAAATTCTGACTTAATTTAGGTGAGTTATGAATCAGGGAATGCTGCCGTATTCACAACTCATGAGAAAAATAAGGAAATAGAAAATGAGAATTAATATCTTAAAACAACCTCTGATCAATCTACTAAAAATCTGATGTCAAACTCAATTCCTGAATCTAATGATCTCTTACGGTCTTAACTTTCTGGATCTAAACAGCCGTTTGCTTCTGATGTTGAGAAGAAGTTCTCTAAAAATCCTAAGAACTTTTTTTGAACCAAGGGAGATTACAAACAATTCAGAAAAAAGAGCAGTGACTAATTACAATCTATGTTTGGGTTAAATACAACAATACTAAATAAAACCCTCTGTAATATTGTTTAGACTAAATACGACCCTTAACCATTTATTTTCCCCAAATACATCAATAACCCTAATTTTTTAATGAAACCCAATTTGGTGACTTTAAAAGACGATTTCTCCATCACACCCCCCCTCCACCCCCCCCTTTGTTTCTCCATCGTCTTCATTCTTCCTTTGCTTTCTTCAACAACAACACAACCCATTTTGTTGGATTTAAGATTTATAAATTGGACATAACTTGGAATAATCCTTCGGGTTTCACTTATTACACATCCATATGATGATGGTTGATTTTGTTTAAATTTTCTTAAGAAAAAATAAATGGTGAGACTTATGGTGAATTTTGGGTGAGAGATTATTAATTTTACAACCACAAAAAAATAATATGATGATTTATAATTTTCATCATCAGTTGGAACTTTGGAAATAATAGAGATGGATTTATCGTATTTATCAAATTAGTATATATGTAATCATCAAAGCTTATAATATGGTGATCGATAGGATTGATCTATATATTATATCTCAATAACTCAATTTGCGTTAATAATGAAGAAAACTCAAATTTATAGATGAGTTTCATGAACAAGTTATGATATAGATTAGTGGAGGAGAAAAAAAAAAAAGAAGATCAATGAATAAAATAGAAAATACATATTCCGGCTGACTTGATATTTTGTTAGTTACTTTAAAAGAGAAAGTAAAATAGTAAAATCTTGATTGTATTTAAACTATCCATGGGTGGTATTTAGTCACCCACAATTTCTTTTGGAGATTAAGTATCACATGGTGAAATACTAAGTCAACTAAAAGTCAAGAAGAAACAAAATCAATCATTTTGCATTAATGATAAGTGCATAATTACATGCTTTTAGTGTTAAATCCATACAAATATTTGGTATAATTCTTGCATAGTACTTTTTATTACTCTTGTTTTCTATCTTATTTGTCATATTAGGTGAAACATCCAAAAAGGAGTTATAAAGTGCTAAAATAGGCAAAAAATTGAAGTCTACCAATGGAGAAGGGATAAAAACCAAGTTCAAACTATTCATATCCAGAATTTCTTATCATCATCTTGAAGAGAATTAAAATATGAAGCCAACGCAAAAATAATGAGGTCATTCCGAGTTCGTATGAGGAAGTTATGAGCAAAACAGTTGAAAAGGTAAAACATTCAGCCAAAAAATTGGTGAATAATGGAGAACCCGAGTCTACCGATTATGGACTGTTTTGGGTCAGAAACTCTGGAGTTATGACAAAAATAATCGTCAGAAAGTGGAGGAATGAGTCTAACGATTATGACTCGATGTAGGCCACTTATAAGACACATTTATGCTTCTAAAACAAGGAAAACACGGTCTCGTAAGGATTCTAAACCCTAGAAAGAGAGGATAGTTGAGGGACAATCATTAAAGGCTATAAGAGAAGACATTTAAGGCTCAAAAAAGATATCTTTTAAGTAATCTCATATACTCTACATCTCAATCTACAATCCTACATCAAAAACCTAGAGTTTACCCCTTTAGAGGGAAACAATTCTTCTTCTTTTTCTTAATATTCTTTGTATTATGAGTAGCTAACTTTTTTGTTGATTACGAATGAATTCAGTGTTCTAGACATAAAGTTTAATTAGTTTTTACATATTTATTTGGAATTATAATCATTATCATTTGTTTTTACTATATCTAGAGTTTATGATTGGTTTCTAGATTGTTCAAGTGTACAATTGGATTAATCTACTGGTCATTCTTATGCTGGTAAAGAATTGAGCGATCCATAATTTTCGAGCATCTCCTACACAAGTAGAAAATGTGAGACCTTGTAAAGGGATTCTATGGAGCAATCGTGTGTGAAGACAACACCAGTAAGTGAACCTAGCATACTGATTTTAACTGTTGTGATCAAACCTAAATTCACAAACCCTAAAACGTTCGACTGAGTTACAAATTGAAAGCGTACTTCTTGGCGATTCAGACGAATAGAATCCGGTGACTAGGCGTACCTGTTTTCCGATGGTATAAGGAGTTTTAGGGATATGTAAGAGTACTTATTACCTACGGTTGATGATGAATGATTCCAACGAAAGATAGATAAGTATACTATTTGAGTTAATGTTTTGGTAACGGCAAATGACTCCTTAATCATCCTTTCTTTGCTATTATATATTATTGTTATCTATAGTTAATTAAACCAATCCCCCTTGGTATTTGCTTTATTATAGTTGTGTTAATGTAAATAACATATCCATCAAACAACTTTCTGTGGGAACGATCCTTACTACCGATATATTACTAGTTAATTAGTGGGAAATATAATGATCAATTTGTTGTACTTACGACATGCATCAATCAACAAGCAATAAACTTTCGATTAAGTTGCTCCCGGATAATGTGCTAAATTGTATTACTTCCCCTATGATTTGATAATAGAAAAAATCTTCCTTTTGCTAAATCTATCGTGGCCATTCGATTAACTGTGCATGTGCGGTTTACATGTGCGTAAATTTAAACAAAAATTTTAAATATCCAAAAATACCTTTTATCATAAATTAGAAATATAACATGTGTTGTAATGCAATCGATTTTGATCTTATAGTCAAAAACAATTTAAATGAATGAACGACTAGGGATCGATTTTTGGTTGCATGTAGGCTTAGATCATTCCACGTGTCCTAAAATTTCATTCTCTATATAAGACTTATTTTTTTAGAGTTCCACCATCAAAGGCTTCTATGCAAGCTTTGTTGCTCTAACCACTTCTATCTCAGTTATTGCAATATTAATTTCAATACAACAAACACCAATAACCCGCAAAATCAATATAAGTTTCACTGTCCGCCATCAACCAGAAATGCACAATAAAGCTGTGTTTTTCGTTCTCTTGTCTTGATCATTCCTTCGTTATGCAAAAATCTAGCCCACACAAGATTAGAGTTGTAATTGGTGATTTCCGGATAACAAAAGAATGATCAAGACAAGAAAATCGATCCCTAGCTAGTCATCCATATAAATCATTTCTGACTGTAAGATCAAATCGATTGCATTATAACACGTATCATGTTCCTAATTAGGGATAAAAGGTAATTTTAGGTTTTGAAGACTTTTCAGTTTAATATTACGTATATATGAAATGTACGTGCATAATTAATTGAGTGGTCATGATAAATCTAACAAAACAAAGGTTTTTGCATATTATCAATTTAATAGGATAGATAATATAATTATATAAATTAGTACATTATTCAGGGACAACGGTAACGCTGAAAACCCCAACCCTAGTTAGTAATTCGTTGAATAATTTGTGAATCATTCACGAATTAGTCAGAACCGTACTAAATCGCATTTATATACCGAACTATTGAAAGATCGAATCTGATATACGTATTATATGGAAAGCCCGAACTATTCACGAATTATTCGTTGCATGATACAAACATTTTCCTATTATGTTTTCTCTTTCTTGTTATGTTTATATAATGTTTTCTCTTTCCTGTTACGTTTTTTTCTCCTTTGTTACAGACAATAATAATATTTTTATTTACGTTTTTATCTTTTCCTTTTTTTTTTTTGAGCAAAGAGTATTGAACTCTCAACCTTTATGTCAAATGAGAGACACCAACCATTTGACTCAAAAGCTAATTTTTTATAATTTAACGTAGACGAATTTTAAATGTTAAATTAATATCTCAAAAACGAATTATACATATATGTATGTCATTCAAAATTACACTCAAATCACGAATCATTGATAAAAATTTTAATCGGATTTAATTTTTACAAATCCATATAATACTCATATATTCATATATATATATACTGCTACGTAGTTTACGAAATTTCGAATTACTAACCAGGATCCAACTATATTAGTCCGTACCATACCGCAGTAAAATAGAATTTTTAAATTATTTGAATACAAGATCTGAGAAAAGTCAAACCAAAAATTGATATCACCCGTAACACATTCTCCAACGCAGATCAATCGCCAGCACGTTCAATTGGCGCGTCTATAGGCACGAATTACTTATTTACAAATCCAACAATGTAACAAAGGTTAAACTTAGTCATCACTATTTAGTTAAATGGGGTATTTTTGAGTTTTTAGTATATTCTTAATAACTACTTTTGGTATTAAAAAAGAAAAAGAAATTTGGAACTTGGACTAAATTATTGATATGTTTAATAGGTTAATCGTTAATATCTATTTTTTGCTTCTTATTAATGTTGTAAATTTTGTTTTTGTTTGTCAACGGGAATAGTTTTTTTTAGCAAACACCTTCCTGCTGTTATGTTATGTTATTCTCTAGAGAACAACATCAATATTCTGATTTGTATCTAAATTTGATTTCATATTAGTACAAGAATTCTCATGAAACAGCTTAAGAAATTAGAGAAGTTATGTCCCTTGGCAACAATATATTGTGCAGGTTCAGGGAGAAAAGGATCATCAATACTTGTTGGCTTCGGTTTCCTCCTTGGTGCTTCGATACTTTTTGTAACAATAATTTCTTTCATGTTCCCTTCATTTATGAATCCCATGCTTCAGAATAATCTTAACAGATTTTATCAAAAAATTCCTTTTTCACACATCTCTTTTGATAGTTCCAACACTCCTAGTACTACTACTAGTGTTACTAGTGATAATTTTTCTTCAAATCCTTCACAAGAGCTAAAGGAAAACTCAACCACACAGAATCAAACAATAATTGTTTCTTCTTCTGCAGAGTTAACGAAAGACTTTACACAGACGAATCAAACGAAAAGCGCAAACTACTCTAGTGTTATTTCAGGCGGTCCTCCAGAAGTTGAAGAGTTGGGCATCCCTACTAGTAATTTTTCTAGTAACAGTAGTAGGTTGTATGATGCGAAACTAGAAAACGGTGATGCCAATTCTTCTTCTCATGGTCAGCACTATTGCAACATCTTTGAGGGTGAATGGGTATGGCCGGTCAACGATTCCCGAAAACCATTTTATCCTCCTGGTACTTGTCCTTATATTGGTAGAGAACCTTTTGATTGTTACAATAACGGGAGACCTGATGATGCATTTTTAAAATTGCAATGGCAATGGCAATCTCACCCAACAAATGCAGGATGTAACAATAATTTTCCAAGGTATAATCTTTCTACCTGTCTTAATTTGTTCTAAAATTATTGAATCAATCAGTTAGAGATTTCTTCCTTTGGAATTCGGGTCCTGCAAAAAGTGACCAACTTGGTCATATGGTCCTGAAAACAATCAGCTTAGAGTTCGAGTCTTTAACTACCGTCAACCTGTGTTGACCATCTTGACTGTCTATGATTGCTACATCTAAAACAATGGTTCTCAAATCCTTTCATTGTTGTTATTATTGCAGTTCTCTTAATGCATCTGATTTTCTGGAAAGATTAAGAGGGAAAAAAGTAGTGTTTGCTGGGGATTCTCTGAATAGGAATATGTTTGAATCTCTGATCTGTATCTTTTGGAATGCCGTTCCAGATAAAAGAAAAGTTCATGGGCTTTCCCGGCGCTTTGGTTTCAAAATGAGAGGCGATAAATCGTACAAATATGAGGCAAGTTTCATTTAGTTAAAAGTAATTTTCATAATCACAAACTTGATTTTGTAGTTTTAATTTCTAATCTGTTTTCTTCTACTCACTGTTATTCTAACTAGGACTACAACTGTACCGTAGGATTTGTGTGGTCTCCTTTTCTTGTTTATGAAACAAATCCTAAGAATCGAAGGAAGGATGAGCCAGAGAGAATGAGATTGGATGTGATTGACGGGCGTGCAACATCCTTCTATCGTGACGCTGATCTTGTAATCTTTGATTCATGGCATTGGTGGGTTACAGATAAAACTAATAATGGGTGAGGACACGACATGGCAAAAAACTAAACTTACCATACTGATTGTTGTCTTTACTTTTTGTTCGAATGTGCCTTATATGGTATTAAAATTGCAGATCAAATTATTTTCAAGAAGGCAATTACTTGCACCCGAAACTAGAGATAAGAGAGGCATACAAGAAAGCTCTTACTACTTGGAGAAAATGGATGGACAAGAACATTGATCCTAACAAGACCCAAGTGGTTTTCAGAGGATACTCAGCTAGCCACTTCCGGTAAGAGATCTTGAGTGTTAGACATTTCGTTTATGAATCAACTTGTGGAAATTTCTTAGTCACAGTGATGTTTAATCAAGTATGGCTATATATATTGCGCAGTGGAGGTAAATGGAACACAGGCGGAAAATGCAGCAGAGAAACCGAACCGCTCATGATTAATGAGCCGTATATAGTTAAGAATCCTCCACAGGTGAAAATACTTGAAGATACAATTAGTAAAATGAAGATACCGGTTATATATCTGAATGTTAGCAAACTAACATACTACAGAACTGATGGGCACCCTTCAATTTATGCAAAATGGTTAAAAACGTATGAAGAGAGGATTGCAGCTGCATTGAATCATCAGGATTGTAGTCATTGGTGCTTACCTGGTATACCGGATACATGGAATGAACTGTTATATATTTCTCTTATGATGTCTGGTAAAGGATCATTTGGTCGATAAAAATTTATGCAGAAGGAAAAACTGAGGAGTAATGTCAAGGGGGTGAAAAAGGTTGCTAACATAGTCCTAGGACATCATCTGGAGACTGGGATTCTATAACGTACAAGAGCCTCTTCAGAAACCATCTCTGGTAAGTTGCATGGTGATTAAGCCCATGTCAGTGGCCAGATTTTGGGGGAATGGACTAGCATTGTTCTGTTTCACATTAACATGAAAGCCTATCGGGAGAGCAGGGCGTACGTCACAATATTAGTTGTCCCTCGTGCATTATCGATTTATTTTCTGAGATCCAATACCTTGATGCCTCTCTGAACGAAGCTCCCGACACAACAGACTACCAAGGTACAGTAGATTCGTAGATGAGCGCAACTTCTGAATACTGTGGCCTAAACAGCCGTTTGGTATATTCCCTGTCCTATAAAAAGTGAGTTTTTTAGTATTTGAACAATTTTTAAAGGAACGTGTGAAAGGTTGATATTTTAGTAGTTTTTTTTATTTATCCTTATGTGTTAAAATTAAGAATTAACATATCTCATAAATTAAAAAGTGATATTTGTAAATGTTGTATCATTTAAAATATTTTTAAAAAAGATATGTAACGAGTATAAACATGATTATCAAATTCTTTATAGTTTTTTAAAAAAATTAATATTATTGGCTATTAGTAAAGATTTATTTGGTAAAATAGCATATAAAAATAAAAACTATCACTTATTTTGGGACAAAAATAAAAAGAAAAAAGATCACATTTTAAAAGACAGAAGGAGTATTACTTTTTATTTTATTTTATTCTCTGAAAATTTCAAACCGTCAAAAACATGGTAGTTGTTTTTTTTGAGAATTGATAGAATTATATTAAAAAACCGGCTATGTAACTTGGATTAGTTCATTAAAGGTTGGTCTAGACAAGGGTATACCTTCAATGTGAACCCAAATCACAAGCTTCATAAAAGGTACATAATGAATAATTTTAAGAACTTGGAAAAAAATAGGACCCACTTTTGTTACCTCGTTAAAAACCTTGTCGAGGAAAATCTATTGTGGTAAACCCTTGACTAAGAAAAAGAGTGCAACACAATTGTTTATAGAGATATAACAATTTTAAAACTACCTAATAAGATAAAATTACAATTATAATTCTTTAAAATCATAAAAATTCTTCGTTTTTCATCGATACCCAATGAGTTGTCTTCTAATGCTGGCAGTATGTATATCTCCACAAGCAGGTTGTGGAAGTTGAGCGTCGTTTCTCATGATAAAAGTATGGTCTTGAGCCCTTCTATCAGTATCAAGACTAATAGAAGTGCCACGATGGCTTGTACAGGATAGGGAATTCGTCCTCTTGGTGATTGAAAATGGCAGTTTAGTCTTATCTGCAATCCAAAACTTAGAAAGTGAGAAATATATCTCCAAAAAAATACATGTAATTGAGTCACGGTTTATAAAATCGGACCAAAATAAAACATAGTCATCATTAATTTCAACAATATATTGTTTCACAAAAGCTATCACATTTCCATGAAAACAAAATATGTATGTAAATTAAACTAAATATTGACAGTATGGAGTTACTAATTAAAAGCAGTAAGGCGAATTATTGTGGACATTGGGTCACATTGGGTTTAGACTTGGGCATAAAGTCTGGGGTATGTCTAATAGTCTATTTTCCTAATACAGTTAGGTTTCCAGATTTGGGTAGATTTCCGTTTCCGGTTGTACATTAGGGTTAGCTTCCCCTGTCTATAAGATAGACCAATTGTAAACTTGGTAAGACAGAAATAAGAATATATCTTTCACAAAATTCTTTATGGTATCAGAGCCAAAAACCCTAGAGAAATCACCTTTTGTTTCTGTGCTGGTGCAGAAGGAGCGTAATCGGAATCTTGAGAAGTTCCGTGACGGGGTTAAGATTGATTAACGTTACAGGAAGAAGTAACGTGAAGGTTGAACATTTGAGTGGTTGAAGTTTGGTTGTTCAGTTTCGGTGGAGTTTTGTGAAAGACGTGATTGGTTGACTGGTTTTTCCATTACGTTTGATTGGTTTGTCTGATTGGTTTGATTGCGGTCTTGTCCAGAACGTTTTGTTTGGTACAGGAACAGTTGAATGGTACAGGAACGTTTTGGTTTGATTAGTTTGTCAGGACGTTGAATTGTTCAGGAATATTTGATTGGTTTGTGATTTAGCTTCTCTACAAGAGTCATCTTTTGTACGTTGAATTGGCCAATTGGTTTTGAGTTGGATGCCCGCAGACTTTAACATGGTGTCAGAGCCAGACCCGTACGAGAGTAAGCCCAATGGCTACCCATACATATAATGTTCACGTGTTAGAGGCCCACAGAGAGTGCTCTACACATGAGGGGGCGTGTGAAGGATAATAGTCTCACATTGCTAATATCCCTATAATGAACTTAAATTATAATATGAAAGGACCACTCCACTCATTACCAATTAGTTTTGAGTTGAATGCCTGCATACTTTAATATCACATGTATCAACCTGACGCCACCTGTATCACCAATCAGACAAGTTCGGACAGAGCAAGAAGACAATCAGACAAGCTCATACGTCACATGTATCAACCTGACGCCACCCGTATCACCTGATGCCACAGGTTCAGCAGATCAGGAACAGGTCCCGCAAGGTCCAGGAACAGGTCTAGCACGTTCACTTGTATCACCTGATGCTCCAATCCAGACGTCTCCAGGTCTAGCACGCTCACATGTATCACCTGATACTCCAATCCAGACGCCTCCAGCTTGTCCAAGTTGTCCAGGTTCAGGAGAAGAAGATCCGAATTCTCGTAGTAGTACTTCTTAAACCACAGGTCCAGCAAGGTCTGAAACGGATACTTGGACCATTTCCGATATTGGTAGCCGGTCTTCGCGTATTCGACGTCCACCAGTTCATTTAAATGATTATGTTTGTCACACCGCCCGCTGTTACACTACGCCGTGTCATGATCCTATTTCACCTTCACTCACTCCTCCAAAGTCCTCAGGTACTCCGTATCCCTTAACTCATTATGTTAGTTGTGATAAATTTTCCTTGTCGCACAGACGTTTTTTGGCTGTTATTACTGCAGAAACGGAACCAACTAGTTTTTCTGAGGCCATTAAGCATCCAAAATGACGGTCAGGTATGCAAGAAGAAATACATGTTTTGGAATCTAATGGGACATGGAGCGTAGAGACTTTTCCTCCCGGAAAGAAGGACATTGGATGTAAATGGGTTTATAAAATCAAATATAATTCGGATGGTTCTATTCAAAGACACAAGGCTCAATTGGTTGTTTTAGGAAATAATCAGAAGGAAGGAATTGACTATAATGAGACGTTCGCTCCGGTTGCTAAAATGGTGAGAGTTCGACTACTTTTGGCACTTGCTGCAGCTAAACAATGGGAACTTCATCAAATGGATGTGCGCAATGCTTTTCTTCATGGTGATCTTGATGAGGAGGTTTACATGCGTCCTCCGCCAGGTTACTCAGATGCTTCTCCTGGTATGGTATGTCGACTACGTAAGTGTTTGTATGGTCTTCGTCAAGCACCTAGGAATTGGTTTGCAAAGCTTCGCTCTGCCTTGATTGTGTATGAGTTTACTCAGTCCTACTCTGATTACTCGCTTTTTACGTACAAGCGACATGATATTTTTCTAGTTGTTCTAGTCTATGTCGATGACTTGATTTCTCACTCTGATAATATTTCTTCTTTTAAAAATTATTTGCACACTTGTTTTCACATGAAGGATCTTGGGAGATTGAGGTATTTTCTGGACTTAGAGGTGGCGAGTGGCTCACAAGGTATTTTCCTATCTCAGCGAAAATAAATCATTGATATCGTTCAAGACACCGGTTTATCAGGAGCCAAACAAGCTCTTTTTCCTTTAGAACAGAACCATGGCTTGGAAGTTGATGAAAGTGTGTTTATGCATGATCCTGAACAGTATAGACGATTGATTGGACGTCTTATTTACCTCATTATTACACGACCTGGACTTTGTTACTCGGTTCATATTCTGGCTCAGTTTATGCAGTCCCCTCGAGTTCGTCACTGGGAAGTCGCGTTACGTGTTGTTCGTTATTTGAAATGACAACCTGGACAGGGTGTTTTACTTCGTACAGATTCTAATCTGCGTGTCACCGTTTTTTATGATTTTGATCGGGTGAGTTGTCCTTTAACTCGTCGGTCACTTACTGTTTATTTTATATTTCTTGGTTCTTCGCCAGTCTCCTGGAAAACTAAGAAACAATTGATTATCTCTCGTTCGTATGTGGAAGACGAGTATCGATCCATGGCTTCTTCAGCAACTTGTGAACTTAAATGGTTAAAGGGATTGTTACGGTCTTTTGGTATTTCGCATTCTTCTCCCATGTGACTTTATTCTGACAGTCAGGTTGCGCTTCATATTGCTGCAAACCCGGTTTTTCATGAGCGTACTAAGCACATAGAAGTGGACTTTCATTTTATTCGAGATGCTATTTCTGACAGTCTTATTTCTACTCATTATATTTGTACAAAAGATCAGTTAGTTGATATCTTTACTAAGGAACTTGGACGGAAACAATTTGAGTATCTTCTTGGCAACTTGGGTGTTTGTAATCTGCACACTCCAACTTGAGGGGGAGTATTGTGGACATTGGGTCACATAGGGTTTAGACTTGGGCATAAAGTCAGGGGTATGTCTAATAGTCTATTTTCTTAATACAGTTAGGTTTCCAGATTCTGGTAGATTTCCTTTTCCGGTTGTACATTAGGGTTAGCTTCTCCTATATATAAGATGGACCAATTGTAAACTTGGTAAGACAAAAATAAGAATATATCTTTCACAAAATTCTTTACGAATAATGAAGAATAACAATATGCAACAAAAAAAAAGATGGTAGACCATTATACAAGGAGACGAACAATTAAAACTAAATTATTTTCTAAAGTTCTTAAATAATAGTTTATGTTTTGTAGATAAGTCTAAGCTCGACTAACCCTAAAAGATCAACTAATAGTTAATAGCTATTAATAACTAGATTAAAGAGATCAATCACTAGTGAAATTGGTCAAGACTAATCTAAACAGTGTCCCAATTGAAAACACTGTCGAGTACCACCAGACTTAAGTGTATGTTTAAGACATTAAAAACTAGTGGACTCGAATACCTATTATCTAATAAATATGGCAAACAAAAAAAATAATTAAATAGAAAATTCATGAAAGAGGTATAAGGAAAATAATGGCCCATGTAAAGCCAAAATCAAATCCTCCTTTGCTTGCAGTCTTGCCAGTAACTACTGTCCACCAAAGTGAGTTTGAGTTTTGCTTCTTTGCTTGTAACCGTAGTAGCTTATTCCAAAAAAGAATCAGGATGAAAAAACCAAAAAAGAGATAACACTAATGAAACAAAACTACAAGATGAAATTAAAAGAGAAAAAACTAATAAAGAAACTGCAAGAAGAAAGCAACTAGCTTTTTGGCTTTTTCAGGTCATCGGATCCGGGGTATAGATCTGGGGCCATAAACGCATAAATGTGTCAAACTTATTTCAAAATTAACAAAGCGCAACGAAATTAAAGCACTTCTAACAAATTTAACTCTCTCACTAAGAGACACAAGTCTAAGAAATGGTGTACGCTTCTACTAAGCTTCAAGATAGTGGAAAAAGATAGGAGTATCAATCATATTTAAAAAACGGAAGCATAGCTAGAACAAAGGACTTACCAACAATCATAAGAAACCTGAAAGCTAAAAAAAAAACTGACATACGAGCTAAGAGAACTAGTGGATTAGAAACAATCACCAAGCCAGAAAACGAAAAGAAAAATTAAAATATCAAGAACCTAAGAAAACACACCAGCCAAAAACTAGAGGACCAGAAGAACAAGACAAACAACTAAAAACCAAATTTAATTGATTTTAAGAATCAAAGATACTTAAAATGGAAAGGAAAAAATACTAAAAAATTAGCATCACAATGAAAAGAAAGACTAAACCTGATAACAGAATGTACTATGAAACTTTTCGTTTTCTCAAACTACTAAAAGATTTGGAATCTATTCCTTAAATTCCAAGAACTAAGGGTTCCAAAAAAACCTCCCTAGTCTAGTCTGAAATTAAGGAAACACCTACAACCAACCAATAATCCAGTATTTTCCTTTTAAAAATTACAAAAATGCTCATTATCCCTTCACCTTAGTGGAGAAGAACCTCATGAAGCAATAATGAAAAGAAACCCTAGTGCATTTGAAAGTTATTATTCAACTGCATACACACACACTTTCCTTGCTAAAAATTTCTTAACTGCTGAGCTACTACTCATTACCCAAAAAAACATAGCACCACAGAATGAAATTTGTCTAAAACTGATAAGTTATCATCCAAGCAAACAAAAGATTTGAAAACAACCATTTAAAACCTATTACCTTAATCATACCCTGATGAAATCACGGATTCAGACAATAAAAGAAGTTGTTTACATCATTTTAACAGACTCCCTATTACACCACAAATTGAAGCATGTTGTTCAAAAGCACACATACTTTCCATGTTTAATATTATTTTAACTGCTGAGCTTTTACTCAGTTCTAAAAATCATAGCACCACATAATGAAATTTTTGTAAAACTCATAAGCTTTCAGCCAAGCATACCAAAAATTTGAAAAACAACCATTGAAAACCCAATAACCTTAAACATACCCAGATGAGTTCGCGGATTCAGATAATAAAAGAAGATGTTTACCCCCTATTGCACTTCACATATTGAAACCCAAAATTAACATATCCATTATCCTATAAGGATTTCATAAAGACTCCAACGAGTCTTAACAGGATTTAGGAGTTGTTTTTAGTTGATTTCACGTTTTGTTTTTAGTTGTTTTAGTTGTTTTTAGTTGATTTCACATTTTGTTTTTAGTTGTTTTTAACAACCTATTGTACAACACTTTGAACACTAAAATTAGATATTACATCTTTAAATTTTTTAGCAAGAATTAAATAAAAAGGATAATAAATCATGGTGAGAAAATATGATTTAAGCATGGTGAGAAAATTAAGAGGATAATAGATCATCATCTATCTCCAGAATCAGTAAAAGAAAGAAAAATAAAATGAAAAAAGAATGGAGAGAAAATTAAAAAGGAAATATATCATCACCTATCTCCGATCACAGAAAAAGAAAGAGAACTGAATTCAAAAAAGCATGGAGATAAAATTAGAGAGGAAATAGATCAACATCTATCTCCGGAAGATCATTAACTAACCCCTAGAACACAAATAACTAAACCTAAATCACAGAGAAACTAGAATCATCCTTAACAACATAAAAAAAAAACTATCTCAACATATCTATGCATTTAGATCCACCGAAATCAGATCTGTTCCCCTTTAATCATGACCTTACTTCACCCTAGGTCTAGCTTAAAAATTACTCGGCCACGACTGAGAAGGAAAAGGAAAGAAAAAGAAAGGGAAACACACGGTTCTCAAAGCGAAAGAGAAAGGGCGGGCAACAGGTACCACGAGCCCTCTGTCCTACACATCTATTCATAAGCAAGTGTAGTTCACCGCTTCCACCGAATACTCCTCTCTCTCGACAAATATCGTGTGAGTGTGCAGTTGCTTCGGATGCTTCGCCAGTTCCGATAGAGAGGGACCGGCATTAATCAATAGAATTCTTACAGATGGTGTTATATATGACAGATATAAGACTCGACTTATTAGATATTACGGAGGTTTAGTGAGCAACACTATTTGGGAACTAGGAGAGAGAAGGAAAGATTAAAGGACGTTGTTCTTCGATATGATGTCAAAAAAACATAGTAGGAGCCAAAGAAAAACTCTTATTCTGTTTTTTTACTTGTGGACATATATGATGTCATTAGCCAATTAATGTACAAACAAAAACTAACGAAATATATTTGATTTTAGTAGAAATTGTCGTTTAGTCCCATATTTAGTGGACTATAGACTCTTTACCTAAAACCTTATACTCGGAGGTACTGATTTACCAAATCTAAAATTGGGTTAGTCATTCTTTTAACGATTCAGTTTAAATTGAATTTTTTTGATGATAAAAATAACCCTCCTATATTAACCTAGAAAGACATGATTTGCAGTCTATACAACAAACTTCAATTAGAACTACTTTAGGCAAGAGAGAGTAGTGGGGTCTAAATTGAGAATGCTCAGTTAGTCAAATATGGTTGCTTTGTTCCATTTTTATAGGTGTGCACCAGTGTAATTTCCATAAAAATATACTCCTTCGGTTTCAAAATTAATGATAGGAAAGGTTGCTATATTTGGGTATGTTAAAAAGATAGGCTTGTTTCCATAAATATAAAATCAAATGTTTTAAGATTACTACTTGTCCCACATAGGGACCACTTCTATCTCCTATTTTTCTCTATTGTTTTTATTATTTAAACACAAGGGGACCACTTCTCTTCAAGGACAAATAAGAAGAAAAAAAATCAAAAAGTAGTTCAAATGATTGGTTTTTTTGTTTTTTATGTTAAACCAAACAAAATTTATTATTTTGAAACGGAGGGAGTATTTGTTTGTGGCTAAGAATGGTTGGTGTTTCCATGTTTTACAATTGTGCACATATTGGTGCACCAGTGTATTTTCCATGAAAATAAATTTTTTAATGGTTTTGAAGGATTGATTTCATCCATGTTTTTTAGGTGTGTGCACACTGGTGCACCAATGTATCTTCCATGAAAATAAATCTCTTTGTTGGAATGAATAATTATTTTTGTTCCATGTTTTTAGGTGTGTATGTATTGTTGAACTAGTGTAATTCCAACGAAAATAGATCTATTTGCGAGTATGATGCTTGATTTGTTCTATGTTTTGTAGGTGTGTACATTTTGGTACATGAGCGTAATCCCCATAAAAATAGATTTGTTTATAGGTATGAATGGTTGATTTGTAATTCCTATGAAAATAGATCTGTTTGTAGGTATGAATGATCGATTTCATCCATGTTTTGTAGTTGTGTGTACATATTGGTGCATCAATGTATTTTCTAATGTGAAAAAAATGACGGCATAAATTATGCTTTTGTAGATAACTAAGTGTACAAACCGGTGTACATGTGGAAAAATAACTTCATAAGCTTATACTTGCATAAATAATTGTATGTACAAGCCGGTACACATCCGGAAGAAAATGACCAAACTTATGTTTGCATAAACAATTGTATGTACAAATTGGTGCGCATATAGAAAAAATAATTAATTTGATCCATATTTTATAGGTATATTTAGAGAGTTCCCACTACGCTAGCAATTTATAATAATGTTCTCTTATGCCAGTACTAGAGACTAACACCAAATATGAGTCCACACTTGTATTAAGGTTTGACATTGAGAATCATGACCGGTATCTTGAGTTTATTCTCAATCATGACATTGAGAATCATAACTCCTTCATCCGATGTCCGATTGACCTCATTTTTTTGGGTTAGCTTAGTCTTTCAATTCTATACAAGATAGAAATGAAAAATATTAAAACCTATTTATCTAATTTTGCGATTGGGGTTTAAAGATTTGTTACGGTTGGCTTTGGTTGAAAACCTAACCGTAAATTAGGCAAAAATGGTGTTCATCATTGTTCTTCAAGTTACGGTTGGGTTTGGTTGAAAACCCAACCGTAAATCTGGGCAAAAATGGTGTTTTTCGGTGTTCTTAGGGTTACGGTTGGGTTCGACATGAAACCCAACCGTAAGTTTCTCTAAACAACAAAAAATCAATCTTTCAAATCGTGATTTCATCAAATTTGAGCCATAAAAACATCAAGAGTATAAGTTAGAGGTATACTCAATGCTACTATGGTTTATTGAATCAAAATCTAGGGTTTAAAAAAAAAAAATCTACTATGATTAAAATGGAAAAGGAGAAGATATGGAGGAGATGGAAATTTAATTAAAGGACAAATTTATCTTTTTTTTATTAGATAAAGGGTAAAATGGACATTTAACTTTACCCTAGGACATCCCTTATCGTAAAATTGGGTCACCTTACCTCATAGAGGAGCCCCTTTATTGACATTGGAGCCCCTGTATCAAGCTTCTTTTGAAAACTGTGATGGAGATATTATTTGAGATATAGGTCCATATGCCATCCCTACATAGTGCACAACTGGTTGTTCGATTGAAACAACAGTATTCTGAACAGGAATACCCGGGTTAATTAAAGAGAGGTCTAGCAGCATCACAACACCGAGATCAGGTGATCGAGAGCACATTGCTTTCCTCTCTCCTCCTAAATACTTATATTACTTTGACTATTAATTGACCTAAATATTACTCAAGTTTGGGATTTACATCCCTCCTCACAACCACTTCTTTCACCCTATTAACATCATTCCTTTAAATGTATAATGTAAATTTGCATTTAATTGGTTAAGTATATATGAGTAGCTCTCGCTGGATTTCTTGCTAAGAATTTCGACAATCATAAAATAACTACTAAAATTAAATCAAATGACGAAATTGAGGAATTACCTAAACACTCTTCTAAGAGTGTATAAAATCAACCATTCTTTAACGACACTGTTAGAGTCAATGAAAAATTTCCTATGAGCACTCTTCCATGGAATATGTACATCTTTATTAAATACTCGGTCCGTTTTAATAGGTAGGTTTATTTGACTTTAGCATAAAGATTAGAAAAATCAATCATTACAGTCATTTTTTATTTTATTTTTTTCTTTTAAATTTTTTTTTTCTTTTAGATGTTCCCCTGCATTTGATATCATATAAAAGAGGAGAGAGAAGTGGTCCCTATTTATGTTAGGAGAGAAAATGAAGAAATATAAATGGTCCATCCATGAATAGATTAGTAAACTAATAGCATATGATTTTCTTTACATGAAAATAAGTCTATCTTTTTGACATACTCATTATGAAAACTTTGCTTATCTTTTTAAAGAGAAAATGGAAATTAAAGTTTATCTCTGCCTTGCCTCAACGAGTGAATTTCCTCACACCAACGAACTAACAACTTTATTTTGCCTCTTATCTAAGCCCTTAGTCCCATGACCGATTTCTTATTTTCACACTGCAGTCCCTTGTTTATGTTCAAGCGTAGGAAAGAAATTAAAGGTTGTACAATATATAGGTACAAATAGATTGAATTGGGGCACTTTGTTCATTTGAGTTGCTTTTCTAGCAAGCCAAGAGAAACTCTGAAATCCTCTCACCAACAGGTAACGGGGCCACCATGTTCTTTTGTCATCCCACTTTGCTTAATTGAATTTAGGAAGCTACACAGAGTACCACTTACTTAAGTGAGGTCTTAATATTGCTTCTTAGTTACCATGTTGGTTGACGCAAAGAGTACCGGTTGGATGAAAAAATTCTTGGAAAGCTACTGAGGGCTCTAGAACACAAAAGAAGTACTAAATTTTAGCACAGAGCAAACATGGTCGGTCTTACTTATATAAAAATGCAACTTAGATTAGATTAATTAATAAATAGTCATTTTTACCACGATATATGAAAAGGATAAAATATCTGGTACATCTTTAATTTTTTCCTCTGTAAACATGTGAAGACAATTTATGTACAATCAATACGTCTAGATCTTAATACCGCAAGAACAAGTCTTGAAAAGATCAATATTCAAGATTATATAAACAATAAAACCTTTGAATGATCTAACAAGATACAAATCCTCTAAGGTCAACCTATAATGATCTCCAACCTACAAGATTTGAATCCAATCAAGATAAAGTCTTATATGATCTATATTTCAAAATCTGGATTCAACAAAAACAGGTCATTGGATCTTTATTGATGAGAGAAACTATCTAGGATCATTAATTTACTACTTGTGATATTTTGGTTATATACTTATATGATAAAAAAATATAATGTTGAAAGAAAATAACTCATGACACCAGAAATTTTGTTAACAAGGAATACTGCAATCTAGCAGAAAAACCTCGAGCACTCGTCCAGTTTGAACACGCACTGTATTAAAATTTTATAGACACTAGCCTACTATAAGACTTCATACTGGAATGTAGTTGAGACCGAATATACCCTCCAAGATATTCAACTGCAGTTGTGCCCCTACTTCTCGTGGATCTCGCAAGATCCTATCCACTTGATTCCCCTAGATGACGTCCTTTATAGGCCTATGAGTTGTTCCACAGTCCTTCATGAATACTAGTGTTATCTTCCTCCAACAGGATACCTATTTAATTTTCTTCCGATATTTTCAATCAAGGTAATGTAAATTTATTTTCTTTGAGAGATCTCCAGGTAAAAAAGATGTCAAAGAAAACCTCAACAATTATAGTTTATACTTTGTTAGACCGCTGCTTGGTTAAACCCAACCAAGTATTGGTATGTCAAGTTTAGTTAGAAAACTCAGTCACTTGAATAGTTCACTAAAGTCAACTTCGTTAGGTTAGACTTAGGACATGGAAATGTTGAGAAAATCTCTAGTTACTCGCCGAAAAATTGAAGATGTATTGAAGACAAACGAAGGTATCATCCTTCAGATTGAGGTGAATATCTATTAACTTTGGCTTGTTCCATTTCTGTTCAGCTTTAAGTCATATTTATTGAAAACATAACATACAAAGTTTGTTTTACATGACCTTAGTTATTTATCTAGATGACTTGATCATTCTTATGATCTAAGTATAAAATGAAGGACATATATTAGTTTTTTATACATATTATTATATAGAGTTATGTAGTATAGTTTATTATGTTTTCGTAGTTCCGACATCACACTAATGTGAAGGTTCTCATGGATTATTCTTGAGCTTTCGGAAACTAGAAATGTCTATATAGTGGTGAATCCATAATTTAAATTCATGTTAAGAATGATCTTTCTTTAGCCTGAGTTTAAGTTTGTTAGAAAAAAAATTAAGTTTTGAATGTCTACTAGAATTCAGGACCGATCCCAAGATCGATCTCTTTCAGGACCGACATAAGGATCGATCGTAGGGATGAACCCATGACCGATCCTATACTTGGATTTTTGAAATCTCTATCTTAACTTATATATCTTTAAGATTTCGAAAGACATGCAAGTCTGAATAGAAAGTTCAATGTCAGAAAATATTAAACATGTGTTTTAACTCAAAGATATTATTATTTGTATATATTACTTTGACACTCAAGGTTAAGATCCCACTTATATTATGAGAAACATTTCCGAATCCATCTTTGGAATCAATGTTTATATTTTTATCTTTCCCTGAAGATTGCATGTAACTAGTTGATTATAATTGGAAATTACATGGTTGTGCACATGGGCTAATATTAGTTGTCATACTAGTAGGATTTCTCATATATTATTTGGAAATATATTCTAAATTTTATGAAAATATTATATGTTAATAATTTACAAAATATAAGAATATTCTATTTTCAAAATTAGTATTGACAAGAATATCTATTGAAAATTTCGAAATTAGAGTTTTTAGTTTTCAAACAAGTCTTCGTCATAACATTATAAACAATGGAGCGTATATTCTTACAAACTCATCTTAGTCTCATACTTTGTGTGATATTGTTGACTAGCTCAACATAGTTGTGAGTAAGTTCAATTTGGTTCTGGACGAAAGCGTTTTGCATTTTTAAGTATTCTTATTGGGATTAGGAAACACTAATACCGTTAGTGAGAAACTAGATTTTTAGTGGGAAACTAGATTTCTGATTTTGTTTTCGGTTTATATTACTTGTTATTGAACTAACTCGTATAGTTATCTTCTAAATAAGTTCTTGATTATTTTATGGTAATTGTCTTCTGATATAAGACCACTCAAGGCTTTGAAGATTTTATTATTGCAGATCTAAGTGATTCTAGATCTGTTAGATTAGAACTATTAATGGGGGATTTTGTGCCCCCCGCAAATAAATAAATAAAATAAATAGTCATTTTGCATTGTCTCATATTTAAATAGATAATAGGTGAAATCCCCTATTTGTCATAACTATCATGACCACCCAGTAAATTTTCCACGTGCACATGTGTGTCGTAGCAAAATCATTAATTTTGAAAACCCAAAAATACCATTTACACGTGTTGTAAGATCATAATAGATCTTAAAATTTTACGACCCACATTTCTTTATGTCCGTAAAGCTACTCCCCCACCAACGAAAACCCAATGATACCATTATCACCACCACCAAAAACACTTTCACCATAATTTGCAATAAGAAATTAAATACTATCATTCCCTTATACCAATATGTTTATATGATCTCAAAAAAAATTAAGATCAACAAAGTAATCTCTGGTAAAAAGATTTTCAAACTTCTGACTGAATTTTCCACTCATTTATGATTGACATACCGACGCATAATAACCACCTCCTTGAAAACATAGGTCTGCCTCAAATCTCAAACAATTCTATTATTCATTTAATACCCCACCACCAGCATTCACAAAACATCATAAACCTAAAACCCCCAATCCATCAAATCCAAAATTTAACTCGGTGATTGTTTCAATTAATTATCTAATGAATGAAACCTAGTAACACAATCAAGAAAATTGAACCTTGAAAACCCTAAAATCTTAAAACCTTCAATAAATCTGCAATACGTAAAAGTGGGGAAATTAAAGTGACGAACTTCTAACCCACAAAGTTAAATTTTGAAAACCCATACAAGGAAATGAATCCAGTAACATGTATCAGTATTCGCATCCATATCTTTATTGAAAACTTTTTTTAAAAGGTTTTTTTTTGCTAGATAAATGAATATATTGAAAGAGAAAAGTGACATAGTTTGGTGAAGGAATGAGGGATAGAGCTCCAACCGTTCCACATTTACATTGTTTTTCCTACAATATTTAGCAGCATTGTCTACCATAAAATTAAAACTTCTGTTAATGTAATCAACTGTGATAGATTAAACTAATGCAATCATCAAGAATTGAACTAATAAACCAACTAACTTGGTTTAATTTATTTTTCAGATAATAAATGACATTTATAGAGTCAATGTAAATGCAAATGTCCCTCAAATTGGAAGCTTGTTATGGATTGTAGATGGTGGTAAGAATGGTTCAAAAGCTTGAACTTGTGAAGATTAATTTTGGATTTAACAACTGATTTTAAACTAGAAAATATACACAAAGGATGAAAGTAATATTCACAAATACTGAGGTTATGGATTTCACCATTAACCAATTAAAGTGATTCAATCTAATCAATATTCATGCAATTCTTTACGTTTAAAGTGATTCTAATATGTTGCAAAAGTAGATTTTCAAAGTACAATTGTAAATCGAAAGTATAGAACATCAAAAACCCTAGGCTAAGCATGCTCGATCAAAATAAATCACAACTTCTTAATAAAAATCCTTAAATTAATTTTTAATCAAAGCAGATAATCATAAAATAAATTGCAAAAATAAATTAAATAAAAATATACCACTTTAATTGGAACAATGGCTTCCTCTTTCGCCTCAACAAAAGGGTTTAGCTCCTCATATTAATCACTTGCTCAAAATAATGATTCATGGCTCAAAGTGTTTACAAATGATGAAAAAGAGTGAAAATAATGAAAACTGGAAATTCGTAACATTTGTAGGCGTTGCGAACTCACAGTTACAGAGGGAAAAGTGTTTTACTGAAGATGAACGTTGCTTAGTTTAAAGATTTAGCAACGGTTCCTTCAACCTTTTCTTCACGGTTTCTTCATCTTCTTCATCACGAGCAGAATTTTTCTGATTTTTGATTTCTTTGTTTCTGCCAGCCCCCCCTCAACTCTTCTACAAATCTCTCTATTTATACTACACCAATCCCAGCTTCCAAATCCTCGAAAACTATATTGTTTTATGAAGATAAAATCTCGGCAGAATTTTCCTTATTCATTCTGTAATACTCAGAGATATTGTTGACGACATTGTATTTAGCTAAAAAGAGATGACCTAAGATCACTGGTATTTGAGCCTCTAGGACCTGAAAAGGTTGGGTGTCTATGCCAACAAAATCCACTGGGGAAACTATTCTATCAACCTTAATCAAATCATCCTCTATCACATTAAAATCCTCTATGAGTCCATCATCTTCATCATAGACTATTGTCTTTGAATTGTTAGACTCTAAATCACTAGTCTCAGGACAAACTCGTTCCTCTAAACTATTATCGACTTCAAAATAAGAAAATTCTACATCGTCTAAAACAGTGGTATCTATAGTCAAATCCTCTTTCTTTTGAATAGGTGAATAATCATTAGAATTATTTGTATTTGAACCAGAAATAACACTATCATCATGAAGCACAATTGGAATGAAAATTTCCTGATCACTCTGCCTGTTTATTTCAAGTTCTTCGTCAATACTATCCTCATCATCATAATAATATGAAGATATTTGAACCTCGTCTAAATAAGTAGTGTTACCAATTCTATCCTCGTCCTCTTGACTAGGTGAATAATTTATCAAGGGTAGTATTATATTGGCAATTAAGATCATTTTGAGAAATATTATTTTTTGCAAGACTTTCATTCACACTTAATACGAACCTATTTGTATTCTCAGTTAACTGGTTAAGGGGTTCTTCTAGAGAAAGAGTTGTACTATTAATTGTTCCCCCATACTTAATACGAACCTATTTGTATTCTCAGTTAACTGCTTGAGGGATTCTTCTAGAGAAACAAATGGATCATAAGGAGTACTAGATTGTAAATACTCGTGTGATTTTTCTAAAGAACTTCTAAAGAAGTATTTGGGTCATCATAGGGAGTACTAGGTCGCATCTGCTTTAGGGCATCCCTTAAGACAAAGAAATCAAATTTTGCTCATTTTTATGTTCATAAGACGAGTGTATGTACGAATAGTAATTGGGATCACCTTGGTATGAGCAATAACCTCCAAAATGTTGGTGATGGTCCCGAATACTATCCACACCATGTTGATAGTACGAATAATGTCCATTTTGAAATTCATTCAAATACTCATTGTATTGGTTCTCATAATACCAGTTCGACATTTTTTGATAAAAAATTCCTAATATATTTACAAAAAATCTAAGAAAATAAATCCTAACATGAAGGGGTTTCTAAACATACACAAACAAGGCCGACTCAACCAAATCAAACCTACTGAATCTAGCGAACAAAAAGCATGATGGCTCCACTTAGATTGTTTCTAGACCAGCTTCTATTCTTCGAAAAGGCAACTAGTTACAGTTTTAGAAAATTTCTTAGAACGATCCGAATTAGATTAAGTCGGATAGAAACAGGATAAGCTCTAAGGAGCCTTGATAACCTTGCCTCTTTGGCAACGTTTCCTTGGGTTACAAGGCGGCTCGAATCTACTTAAAATAATCTTCCTGAACTTTGAGTTAGGCTAACAGAGTAACCAATACAATCCTTTTGAATGACTTTCTTATAAGCTCGTTACCCTATCGGTTTCTTTTTAGTCAAAATTTTAAGCTTAGGTTCGCGTTTGGTAACATGTTCCTAAAGCTAGCAAGAAGGAACAATGATGAAATCCAAGTCCTTATCTTATATGGCCAGTCTTTTCCCTTTACTAGAAAAGTAAATCCGTATTCAGGTCCTCAGTATATATGCATTACAAAGGCGTCCAGAAAACCCACTGACAGGGGATTCGTATGTGGATAGAGTTTTACCTCTCGTTCCAGACGGGCGATGAACCGTTGAAGTCGACTCAGGCCACCGACTCTTATGTCTGTGTACAAACCCGAGGGTCAGAGAAAATATCGTAATTGTCGTCCTTCCCTGTGCAGTTTATATTTAATTACCCTTCCGTAGGGTTTAAAAATAAAAGTAATGTCCAAAAATGTCTCAAAGTAAAGTCCTAAGTCAAAAGAAAAAGTCCAAAAAAAATAATTCAAAAATAAAAGATTTCCTAATACAATTTTCTAAAAAATAAATAAATAAAACCCTAAAAATTAAATAAAATTAAAACTAAATAAAATAAATAAAATAAAATAAATTTGTCTTATTTTCCTTTCTTTTCGATTTATTTTTGACTTCAAGTCTTTAATCAATCAATATAATCTTTGGCTTCAATTTCTTTTTGATCCAAAACTTATAATACAAAGAAAAATACCCAAAAACGTAAAATATAACAAATAAAAATAAAAATCTAACTAAAAACTAAAAACAAATCTAAAAGCAAATCCACGTCTGCGGCGCTAAAAATTAATATAGATTGTAGATGGTGGTAAGAATGGTTCAAACTCTCGAACTTGTGAAGATTGATTTTAGATTTAAAAACTGATTTTGAACTAGAAAATATACACAAAAGATGAAAGTAATATTCATAAATACCGAGGTTATGGATTTCACCATTTACCAATTAAAGTGATTCAATCTAATCAATATTCATGCAATTCTTTACATTTAAAGTGATTCTAATATGTTGCAAAAATAGATTTTCAAAGTAACAATTCTAAATCTAAAGTATAGAACATCAAAAACCCCTGGCTAAGCATGCTCTATCAAAAGAAATTACAACTGCTTAATAAAAATCCTTAAATCAATTTTTAATCAAAGCAAATAATCATAAAACAAATTGCAAAAATAAATTAAAATAGAAATATACCATTTTCTGGGAACAATGGCTTCCTCTTTCGCCTCATCAAAGGGGTTTAGCTTCTCATATTAATCACTTGATCAAAATAATTCATGGCTCAAAGTGTTTACAAATGATGAAAAATAATGAAAATAAAGAAACAACGAGTTCGCAACATTTATAGGCGTTATAGACTCAAATTTCGAAACGGTTTATTCAACATTTTCTTCACGGTTTCTTCATCTTCTTCATCACGAGCAGAATTTTTCTGATTTTTGATTTCTTTGTTTCTGGCAGAGCCAGTCCCCCTAGACTCTTCTACAAATCTCTCTATTTATACTATACCAATCCCCGCTTCCAAATCCTCGAAAATTATATTGTTTTATGAAGATAAAATCTCGGCAAAATTTTCCTTTTTGTTATGTAATACTGATAGACACATTTATGTATCGAATTTGTTCCCAATTTATAGTGTTAGAATTCGATTATGTATTAATATTGTGTTTTTATTTATTTTTAGAGTGGTATGCGTAAAACCCAAGTTATTAACGGAATACAGATAAATGAGCATGTCAGGTTTTATATTATTGGCTACACACATAATTACTTGTACGTCGAGATGTCGCCAATAAATCTGAACTTAGACTGATTCTTGCGATTGCTCAACAGGATGCAGCAAAACACCCCTGGGAGCTTGACCGGTGGCAATTGTTCAGAAGGTCATCAGTTCAAGGTTCTCAATCTGGTCACGTGAATTAAGAAGAGGTACTTAGGACTGAGGTGGTAGGCGTCAAGGTAAGCCTTGGAGTTTTTGTTTTGAATATCACGTGGAGGTACTTTTGCTCTTTTGGCGTCAGCAAAGAAGTATAAGAAGTGAGACAATAAAGTGACGGATGAATAGGGTGTCTATGCTGTTAGTTAGAAAGAAGGCTAGGAGCAGTGAAGACTAGGAGCTGAGCAAAAAGGTCATTGTCTGTGTAGGCTATGATGAGTTAGCGTCAGAATGGAAAAGAATGTAGTAAAAGAAAGATAGAAAGAAGAGATGATGGTGGAGTTGGCGTATGAGAAAGTAAAGTGGCTATAGACTAGTAGCCTATCTGCCAAAGCTTGGATAGTGAAAGAATAGAGGCGTCAGTTGCCTTTTGAAGAGTGAGAGAAGTAGACAAAGGCTAGTTGGCGGACAGTGGAGTGTCTAGCAAGAGGTGATGATGGCTAGTCTAGTAGGTGGGGAAGCTAACTTTTCTTTTGGGGTTTCGAATTCTGGGAAAGGCTGTGTGAGTGTCGCGTGAAACAAAATGATACAAAGACAAGAGGAGGTACGGTGGTAGAAAGAATACCTAGAGAGCTAAACCTAGCCTAGGTATTGTGATATGAGTCTAGATAGGGGACAAGCTCAGGATTATCTTTCCTTTTTGGTTTTGTATAAAAGAAAAGGAGAAAGGAAAAGAAGGGACAATTTCTCTTGGAAGGGTTTTTACGACAGTAGCAGACGGAGACGGATTTGAGGAGACTGTAAGGAGCTTATTTTCCCTGGGGGTTTTGCGGATGTGTAGAGTTCGCTGGATAGAAGAAGAGGAAGAAGATTGTACCGGGTGACGATGGTGATACGGTTTAATCTATCTCTACTTTTGTTAATTATTTTTATGGGTTTTAAGAAACCCATCTCCATGTCTAGCTAATTTATTTGTAACTAGGGTTCTATGTTGAAACCACTTTTAGTACAAGACTAATTAAATTGAATTATCAAGTAATAGACCATTATGATTTGAATAGATTAATTCCATGATTTTGTTTATTGATTTAAATCCAAATTAGTTGTCGTTTCACCGGTTCTGTACAATACAGTAACCTATGCGCAGAATCAATAGGATAATAAATATGTTTGTCTACTTTTTAGATATTCCATGCTTTGGTTAAATCTTTAGATGGGGTATACTTTTTAAAGCCGGATATTATTTGTGAACCTACAATTAGCTTCGTATTATTTTCTCGCTAACGCAATTAGATGGTGTATGCTTCATACTAGGGCTTTTGATGCGCCATGTTTAGGGAGTCCCAGTGATATTTGCGACACTAATACATATAATAGGTGATGTCGATAGAACGAACAATAAATGAATATTCATGAGTTATGTTTCATTTCAGTAATTAAATAGAAATAGTGGTGGATACTGAAAAACCCTGGTTACCGACTCTCCCGTTTGAGTTAATTTATTAGTTTAGTTTGTTTTAGTCTTTTATTCATTAATATAAAAATCCAAAAATATTATCCTTGATTAGCTGATTAGAGATATTAATTGCAGTATTTCCCCGCTCTCTGTGGGTTCGACCCGTACTTGCCGTTGTCTACCAGTTACACGCCGTGCGATTGCGGTTATTTATATTGGGTAATCCCAAATCACATCAAATACTCAAAGATATTTTTCTTGATTATTTCTCTTTTTTTCAAACACGTTGTTATTGTGCTTGTCCTAACGAAGGGAATAAACTCAAGTGAAATAGGAAGGAATATCCATGTTTCACGTGAGATATATTTTTTGCCCTATTTTAATCGAGATTCCATTTAACACGATTCTGTTTCGGATTTTGTTGTCTTTAAATCATGTACAATATCCTATATACAAGGCAAGAGGATAATCTTGCCTTAAACACTTCAAATTTTCTCAACAATCTTGTTTGAATTCTTCGCAGGTTGAAATTTGGAATTCCCGCCAAATTTAAATTTGAAATAGAAAAGAGGTGGTGCCCTTAACAACTGTCTGGGTGCCTTTATCAACTTGGGGTGCCTCTATCAATTTTGGGGTTCCTTTAGCACTTTTAAGCCTATTTTTCCATAAAAGTTTATTCTTCAAAAATACCTACAAACATAATAAAAAGACAATATTAATTCAAAATCTGAGTAATAGTAATATAAATATGAGACTAAATAAGACACATAAATGTGTCTATCAAAGCTTTAGCCAATCATATGGATTCCAGAATAGCCAGACTTCCGTCTCCTCTAGGTTCCTTGCTAGTCTTGTAATTGTTTTTCATCCTCTAAATTCACCTATTATGTCAATGAGGACAATACCATAACCATACTTATTAGTTTTATTAGCAAATGAAGTGCATCACAGTAGATAATACAACAGTTCCTAGATAAATTCTATATTGGAGGTGCGGACTTTGGCCCTGTTGAGCTGGCTGGTCTGAGGGGGATATAGCAGAGTGAGCGCCACAACAGTTTCATGGCTTAGATTAAGAGCTAGTCTATCTACTATGATAGGGGGAGTAGTTTTCCCTTGAAAAACTGTTAGGCATCTTTCTTTTCATAAATAGTAAGCAATGGCAAAGAAAGAGAAAACAAAAACAGAGTTATAACTATTAGAAAGATATTTAGAAATCCAATCATGGATACTGATGGGGGTATTAGAATCTGATAGAACTTGGTAACCATGGGTTATTGCAGCCTAAACAGCCTTAGAAAAGGAACAATGCAGTAGAATTTGTTTCAAGAATATCATCATTACACAAACAACTTGTAGTATCATGATTGTTAACATAGAGATAATTTGGCTTTAGTTGGGAGAATGTTTTCAATAAATTTCCATACAAATAGTTATACCTTTGGTAACACGGGAATGTTCCAAAGTGTTTTATAGATGATACTAGAGATTCCTTAATTGTGATGGTTATTCACCTCGCTTGACAACAACTTTTAGGCAGATTTAACCGAGAAAATATCATTTTTAGTGTGTGGTCAGACAAATGTATATGCACAAGATATAGGAATTCTAGTGCTAAGAGTTCTAGGAACATTCTCAGGCTTAAAAAATGAGTTGAGCACAATGTAGTCAATGTCGGATCTCGGTTTCTTCGCGTCCGGGACCTTAACACCTTGACAACGATATCTCGGGGAGATTATCGGCGAAATCTCGGACTAACTATTAAATCTTTTATCCAAATTTTAGATACCTGTAAATGTTAGAGCTATTGCAAATATAATACATAAACAGAAAATTTAAGAAAGGAAAATAGATAATCAGTTAAAAACAACAACCATACTTTAAGTTCAAAGTTCAAATTTCAAAGTTCAAAGTTCCAAAACAAAAATAAACACCGCTTTCAAAGTTTTAAAAATCCAGATTAAACAACAAGCATATTGCAACTCTAGTTCTGTTCAGAATCAATATCAAGAAAATCATTATAGATGTCATCAACACCAAGTATCCCTTCGTCAGTATCACACATCAACTGATCAGTATCATATCCATCATAATCGTAGTTTGATGGGTATATTGACAGTGCTAAGAATTTACTTGTGCAACCACTTTAAATAAATCACATGATAATAGCATTAGTATATACAAACAACACAGTTTCAATGCAACTGAAATATGCAACAAACTAAAGCAGAAAACATAAAGTGAGTTAGTGTTATGTTCTACAAACTCCGACAAGTACATGCAGTACAGTGGATGATGGAGCTGAAATGATGAGGTTACTCCTATATCAAGTAGTAAAGTCTTTTATTCGTCAGAAATTAAGAAAATGGAGTTGGAATACTATGGGTGTCATCCAAATAGTTGTTGGATAGTGACATAATAACAGTAGTTAAAAGTTGTCGATCTTCTTTTATAATTTACTAGTTCAATGGAATTGTAATTAAAATTTGCATAATTCAGACCCCAGTCTTGTCTTCTATGAAGTTCTAACTTACCTAGCAATGTCACTATTTTCCCGGCAAAGACTTTAACTGAACAAGACTTGGCACTGCAATTAAAATTGTTCAATTGGAAGACTTTAAAAGGTGATGCAATCTGCTTCACCACGGCTAGCAATGCCACTATTTGGAGCTGTCATCCAGAACACAATTTTACTTTCTTTCCACCAATTTGAAATCAAATGGCAATTAAAAGAGTAGCCTGATAAAAGAGAGCATACACAGACAGACAAGAGAGCATACACAGAGAGCATACAAGATGGATTTGGGGTCAGTAAAAAATCATAAGTCTAGTAGAATGACAGAAGTCGTTCATACTTCATACCCACAACTTTGAGATTGCAACTTGTCTACACAGACAATAACAATCAAGACGGAGAAGAATGTAGAAAAAGGGCAAAAACTGAAACGGAAATAATAATCATGCAGCAGAAGAATAAAATGATAGGGGTTTTTACCTTGAGTGATTCAGGATTAGAGAAGAGAGAAGATTAGGTTAGAGAAGAGGAAGAAAACCCAAGTCCCAGAGAGTTATAGACAAGAGAGAAGATAGAAGATTAGGTTTTTGTTCGCAAAGAGAAGATTAGGTTTCTGTTTTCAGATATCAGATTAGGGACCGTTAGATTTCTATCATTCTACTATATAGACCGTTGGATCATTTAAAAGATTAGGGACCGTTAGATTAAAATAGTAAATACCAGTTTTACCATAAATACGGGCGATTCGTCACGGCCGAGATATGGGCGATTCGGCCGATATTCGCGTTCAAACTGCGGTGAACGCAATCTCGGATATCGTCAAGGTATTCGTCCGATACCTTGAAAAGCGTTGATATCTTGGCTGTAATGGCCGAGATTGACTATATTGGTTGAGCATAGCAAAGTCCCAATAATTAGTAACAGGATTAATAAACTTATCAACCATATAATTATGGTTATTAATTGATACATAAAGGTTCATAGGAGTTCATAATCCACTTATCATTAAAAGCATGAATGATTTTCCCAATTATAACTTCCCAAAATACATGCAGCCGAAGGACATCTAAACCTAAGCAAATGCTTCTCCAAACCCATGAAGTGTCTTTAATTTTAGGATGATGCAATAGGTGGCAGTTTTTAAAATATTTTCATTTGAGAATCTTAACCCTGAGTTCATTGCAACAATGGATTAGATTCCATGCAGTTTTAAAGACAAAATCCTTAAACCCAAGACCACCATGTAGTTTATAAGAGAAAATTTTTCTCGAACCTTTCAAGTAGATACCACCAGGATTACTGGGG
>JAJJMC010029797.1:3367286-3383062 GCA_023531435.1 Papaver californicum
ACGCAGCCCTTCCTTATATTCTCTTGATTTTTCTTCTGTTCCCCCCCCCCCCCCCACCACCACCACCACCACCACCAGAATCTCTTTGAGAATTGTCCACTTTGTAGATAATGTTATCTGGAAGGAGGAAAGTATTAATATGGTATATTTGAGAAAAATTAAGAACATCTTTCACAAGCACAGTTCTACCAATTTTGGTGAGTTGTTTTCCCTTCCATTGAGCAACCTTTTTATCAAACTGATCTACCAAGTAAGAGAAAGCATCATTTTTGGATCTTCCTATGAACAGAGGTATAACCAAATTTTATCATTCAAATGAATGTTTTTAACATTCAGAGCTCTAATGAGACTAACACAATGGTCAAGATGCATATTCTTACTAAAAAAACAACTTGATTTTTTAAAATTTATAACCTGGCTAGGTGCTAGACTAAAATCTTTAACAATCGACATTAGATTAATATTGGCTTCATTTTTTGTCGCCTTAGTGAAATAAGAAATCATCATCAGAGAGGAGGTGCAAAACACTAGGAGCCTCTTTGTTGATTATATATCCATGAATGAGATGATTGTTTTCATAGTGCAAAAGATAACTTGAAAAGTCCTTTATACATAGTATAAAAAAGTAAGGAGACAATGGATCTCCTTTGCTTTATTCCTCGGTATGGTTTATAGAAAGAACATGGAGAGCTATTAAGTAAAATAGATATACTTGTAGTGCTGATACATTGAAATATTAGAGCACACCAGTGGTCAGAAAATCCAAATTATTTTAAAACATCAATGATAAAGAACCATTCAAGCCTGTTAAAGGTTTTGGACATGTTCAACTTCAGGCCCATTATGCACCTTCTATAATTTTTCCTTTTTTTCTTCATAGAATGGACTAATTAATGCGCAATCACTATATTGTTTTGGATATTTCTACCAAGCACATAAGCATCCTGAAATATGGAGATCATTTTGCTCAGAAGTGGTTTCATTCTATTAACAATTATTTTTGAAATGATTTTATAATTAGAGTTACATAAAGAATCATTTGAAATGAGCAATGGCGGCGCACGTTCTCTATTGACGTGCAAAACGCTAATATTTGCTTTTACTCCCCAACATATGGTTTCTTATATTCGCAGCATCTGGTTCCTTATATGATATGCTTTTGTGGGTCTAAAGTCTACAGAAATAAAAATATTGCAAACCTTATGAATTGATGACAGAAAAGTATGGTTCATCTCCTTGAGAAGATGTTTAGTGTCAAAGAAGTGTTTGACAGAGTTCCACACATCTTGCTCAAGAAGGGCCATTTTTTGTATGTAAAATCCTGGTGGAAATCCGTCTGACCCTGGAGCAGTCCAAGGAGCCATTTGTTTTATGGTATCTCTAATTTCTTGTAGACTAAAGGGACTCAACAATTTCTCATTATCCTCATTAGTAATACAAGGAGTAATGCAATTTATAAGCTCTCTATTGAGGAAAGGTTTTGAAGTGGTACTAATAGTGCTGAAATGAGAAACTAACATGTCTTCAAGAGTAGCTTTATCTTCATACCATTGACCATGATGAAGTTTTAAAGCACTAGTGTTATTAAAATGTTTGCTTTCATTAACATAGGTATGGTAGAAGCTAGTTTTTCTATAATAGCATTTAGTAAAGTCAGTTCTAAATTTTGAGCATAGAATTCTTCTTGAATTTTCTGTCAATGCTCCAAATCTTTCTCAACTTGCCTAATAACATTATTATTATAAAATGTATATGGGACACTATTCAGATATTGTAGTTGAGTGGTAAGAGATCCGACTTTGTGGTCAATTTTACTAAAATGAGTAGTATTCCAGATATTTAAAGCATGTTTGACATTTTTAAGTTTGTTGGTTGATTGATATGGGGGAGAACCTCTGATTTCATTGGCATAAGGATTTCTTATTACCTCATGGGAGGATTTATCACTAAACCAACACTTATAATATTTATATGGCCTTTTACCCTGATGAACATTGGTATTGGTAACTAGAGTAATAGGTATATGGCCAGATCCTATAAAGACAATATGAAAAACTTTAGAATTGCCATAATGGCTGAGCCAATGACCATTAATCAAAGCCATGTAAAGCCTAGCACTGATATTTTCTTGACCATTCTGCCTATTGGACTGTGTGTATTGAGCTCCCACATATCCAAGATATGAAAGGTCTGACCTAGCAATAACTTCTTGAATAAAAGGATATTCAGGAGCAGAAGGAGGTGTACGAGTAGATTTTTTATGGGCAAACATTGTGATACTAAGATCACCCAACATAACCCATGGAAATTCTGTCGTTTGACTAATCTCCTTAATGCAATTCCATTAACGTAATTTCTCATCATAGTATAAGGAACCATAGAGAAATGTTACAATGAATTCATATTTTCTCGGATCAGCAAAATGATAGCATTAATCATTTTATCTGTATTTTAAAAAAATTCTAGTTAAAACCAGTTTTCCATAATAAAGATATACTACCAGAAAGACTAGCATATGAAAATATCTAATTATTAGGGTAGCTAAATCTTCTCAAGTATCGGCATTTTTGCATAATCATTTTTAGTTTCACAAAGAAAACAATATCCGGATTTTAGGGCTTAATTATGTTCCATAATGCATTTCTAGTATTAGGGTTGCCGAAGCGCTGGGTGTTTCACGAAAAAATTCCCATTCTAAAATAAGAGAAGTGCTAATTAGAGATACAGACTTGCCACAATTATCTAAGATATGCAAATAGTTATGCACACAGTGGTAATCTAAGGTATGATAAATGCAGTGAATAGAACATGTAATGTTTATGAGACAAATACCCAAACTTAGCCAAGTAACCCGACACAGATTATAAGTGCTAACAGAAATATAAAATGAGCTAGGGTTTTGATCAAGTGAATCACAATGATAGATGTTATACTTAAAGCCACTAATCAGGATGCAATCAAAAACCAAACTATTAATTGACAGGAAAATGGATGATACGGGGAATTTAGAGAAAACAATCAAATCAGGTGGGAAAAGGGTGTGAAAAACTCTAAAATTTTTAAAGACAAAGTTAAATATGAAAGCGGTCGGTGGAAGATTTCTGTTCTGAGTTGTAATAGAATCTAAATATCAAGTATCAAATGATTATTACACTTGAGTTACACCTCAAACAGAATCACACAATACACGTTCTGTTATGCGTATGATAGCACAGGCTAACTGTCCTCTAGTTGATGTTAGCAAGTCCAGCTATAACAGCATTGAATGTACAGAAGTGTACATTAAAGTAGTCGTTAGGAAAAGCCTATAAAGGCTGTGTACACTGTCTGTTCTCTGCTAAGCTTCTGTACAATTTTCTCTCTGAATCTCTGATTAATGAAAGATGATTTGTCTCTATTAATCTTGTTGTTTTTATATTTTAATGAATTGATACATCTTGAATCTCTAACATGGTATCAGAGCAGGTTAAAGCTCAAATTCTTCAGAAACAATTTTAAATCACATTAAGCAATCTCAATCTCTCTCAACCTCTATCTTTTCTTTCTGTTTCTTGAATACTTTTTTTTCTTCTTATGATCTGTGAATTTCCATCAACAATGGAGAATCCAACAGCAACTTCAATAGAAAAAATACCTCTTAATCTTCTCACAAACTTTGTCTCATTGAAACTAAAGGAAGACAACTTGTCACTTGGAAACATTTGATGCTTCCAGTTATCAGAAAGTTCAAGATATCACAATATCTTGATGGATCATTTCCTTATCATGAGAGATCTACAAATCAAAGAAACCAGAACAATGGATTAGAAAATCCATTATATGTGGACTGGATTGATGAATATTCTACTATAATTCTTTGGATAAATAACACAATTTCAGATGAAGTGATAGTGCACTTTGCAACAGCAACAACATCTCATAATCTTTGGACAAATATAGAAGAAAGATTTTCCAGATCCTCTTCAACACACTCTATACAATTAAGAACAAAGCTTCTTACCATTAAACAAGGTAATAGAACAATTTCTAGCTTAGTTGATGAAATCAAAACTCTAGCAAATCAACTAGCAGCAGCAGGAGAACATGTTTCTGACAAAGAAATAGTGGTTGTAACTCTATCTGCTCTACATCCTGACTACGTTCCATTTGCTACATCAATGAGACACAGACAACCACCAGTGTCCAGTATAGAGTTACACAATAATTTGCTGAGTGAAGAAATAGTTATAGGCCAAAGACATTCTGAACAATTGATAACTAATTCAAATCAAGCCTTTCTTGCACCATCTTATCCACAAAAACAGATTTATAGAAACAACAGTGCAAGGTTCAGCACATCTCAGCAACAACAGTATGGTAGAGGAAATTTTAATTCTCAACAACATTGGCAAAAATCAGGATTAAACAACAATTCAAGAAGAGGATTCAATAATGGAAGAGGATCCAGGTATGCTCCAAGATATTTCAATGAACACAATCACACATCCCAAGCAGTTGTAATTTGTCAGATATGTGGAAAGGAAGGACATACTGCAATTACATGTAGGAACAGACTCAACATTGTCTACTCTACTGCTCATCTGGCAAGTTCAAGATTTCAGGATAACCAACCATGGTTTGCAGACACAGGAGCAACAAATCATATAACACCAAATAGAAATGAAATACAACAATCAACAGTTTATAATGGAAATGAAAGAGTACAAACTGCAAGTGGAGAAGGTATGTTCATCGCTCATTCTGGATCATCCTTTAACACAAGAAATGATCATATATTTACATTAAAGAATGTACTAGTTGTGCCAAGTGCTACACAAAATTTGTTATCTGTACACAAGTTCACAAATGATAATGCCTGCTCATTAACATTCACTCCTACTGGTTTCTTTGTCAAGGATCTGAACACTGGGAAGACATTATTCCAAGGCCCTCATAATAATGGTTTGTATCCCATTCAATTTCTACATCAATCTCAAATAAAAGCTAATGCAGCTATAAGTTCATCAATATCCTCAGAGGTGTGGCATCAAAGACTTGCACATCCATCTTATAAAACACTAAAAATTTTATCACCAAAACTTTCTCTTACTAACATTTCCAACAATCAAAATTCATGTATAGCATGTCATCTGGGAAGATCTCATAAACTTCCTTTTCAAAAATCAAATACTATAAGTACATCTCTTTTAGAACTTCTTCATATGGATCTTTGGGTTCCAAGTCCAGTGATTTCTGTAATTGGATACAGGTATTATGCTGTCATTGTAGATGATTATACAAAATTCTCATGGTTATATCCTTTATTTGATAATTCAGAATTCAAGACAATACTATATGGGTTTAAGAACTATATTGAGAACATGTTAAGCTGCAGAATAAAAACAATAAGGACAGATGGTGGTGGAGAGTTTCTACATCAACAACTAAAGTCCTTTTTAATTCAAAATGGAATACAGCATGAGCTTTCATGTCCACATACCCCTGAGCAAAATGGGGTGGCAGAAGCTAAACACAGACATATTGTGGAGATAGGGAGAACATTTCTATTGCAATCTGGATTACATGACATGTACTGGTTTAATGCTTTTTCAACAACAAATTTTACAATAAATAGATTACCCAAAAAGTCTTTACAGCATATTTCTTCTTATGAAATGTTGTTTCATAGAGCTCCAGATTACACAATTTTGAGAGTTTTTGGTTCACTTTGTTTTCCTTGGCTCAAGCCTTATTCCAATTCAAAATTGTCTCCAAAAAGCAAACAATGCATCTTCATAGGATATTGTACATCTCAAAAGGGCTATCAATGTCTTGAACCAACATCTGGAAGGATATACACATCAAGACATGTTACTTTCCTGGAAACAATATTTCCACTAAAGAAACAAATGTCTTTTTATCCTCATATATCCCCTCTTCAACCAACAGTGCAAGAACACATTTCTTCACAATCTAAACATCCTACAATTGCAACCACAAACCTGCAAAATACATTAGTCAAAAGAGATTCTCCTATAACAATCAATATTCATCAAATGCACACTAGAGGAAAGTCTGGTATTAAGAAACCAAAGGTATATTCAACTAAATATCAACTACCTCAAGCTTTGTCAACAATATCAGTTACACAAGTTCCTACTTGCTTCAGTCAGGCTAATAAGGATCCAAGGTGGAGACATGCTATGGTAGAGGAGTATAATGCTTTGCAAGATGCTCAAACTTGGTCTACAGTTCCACGTGCCTCCAACATGAATCTCATAGGATGCAAATGGGTATTTAGAATAAAATACAAATCAGATGGTACAATTGACAGGTTCAAGGCAAGATTAGTTGCAAAGGGATACAATCAACAAGAAGGACTGGATTATAATAAAACATTTAGTCCAGTAGCTAAATCAAGCACAATAAAGGTGTTATTCTCTCTTGCAGTACAATATGATTGGCATATTGCACAACTTGATGTCAGTAATGCTTTTTTACATGGGGACATTGCTGAAGACATATATATGATTCAACCACCTGGCTTTGTAAACAAGGATATTCCTACCCATGTTTGCAAACTTCATAAGTCTCTCTATGGCTTGAAACAGGCTCCAAGAGCATGATATGGCAAATTACAGCAAGTTCTTTTGTCCTATGATTTCATCTTGTCAACTGCTGATGCTTCACTATTCATTCAAACAAAGGGTTCAAGAAGAACATATATTTTGGTCTATGTTGATGATATACTAATCACAGGTAATTCCAATTCTTATTGCAATGATTTTGTAACTCAATTACAACATCATTTTCCTGTCAAGAATTTAGGGAAATTACACTATTTCTTGGGACTTGAAATCCAGAGAAGTGCAGCAGGTCTATTTCTATCTCAAACAAAGTATATCTTGGATCTACTAAACAAGCATGGCATGTCTGGTGCCAAACCATGCTTGTCTCCAGTTCCACCAGTCTTATCTAACACATTGCAACACAAAAGTGCCTTAATGACAGAACCAACAGTTTACAGGTCACTAGTGGGGGTTTGCAATACCTGACATGGACTAGACCTGATATAACCTATGCAGAGAATAAAGTTTGTCAGGCAATGCAAAACCCAACAGAAAATGATTTCATAGCAGCAAAGAGAATTCTCAGATATCTGAAGGCCACTGTTGAACATGGTTTACTTTATACAAAAGGGGACTTGAAAATCACAGGGCACAGTGATGCAGATTGGGCAGGAGACAAGATTCCAAGGAGAAATACAGGGGGATATCTCATTTGTATTGGAAATAACCCAATCTCTTGGTCAAGTAAGAGGCAAAATACAGTCTCAAGATCATCAACAGAAGCTGAGTATAGGAATGTGGCCAATACAGCTGCAGAGATTTTATGGCTAGAAAAATTATTAAGGGAAATGCACATTACAAATACCAACAGTTCCACACATATTATGTGATAATATCAGTGCAATATCCTTTTCAAGCAACCCATTCCTTCATACCAGGATGAAGCATTTGGCAGTGGATTATAATTTTGTGAAGGAACTTATTCACAATCACAAATTGATGATCTCCTATGTCTCAACAGAGGATCAAGTAGCAGATATATTAACAAAGGGTTTATCAGGTCCAAAATTTACTAAACTCTGTGCCAAACTAAAAGTCCAACCAAAATCTAGACAGTTTAGTTTGAGGGGGAGTAATGGAATCTAAATATCAAGTATCAGATGATTATTACACTTGAGTTACACCTCAAACAGAATCACACAATACACGTTCTGTTAGGCGTATGATAGCACAGGCTAACTGTCCTCTAGTTGATGTTAGCAAGTCCAGCTGTAATAGCATTGAATGCACAGAAGTGTGCGTTAAAGTAGTCGTTAGGAAAAGCCTATAAAGGCTGTGTACACTGTCTGTTCTCTGCTAAGCTTCTGTACAATTTTCTCTCTGAATCTCTGATTAATGAAAGATGATTTGTCTCTATTAATCTTGTTGTTTTTAGATTAATGAATTGATACATCTTGAATCTCTAACAAGTTGTAGCAAACACAAAATTGTTCATCGTGTGAAAATCACCTACAACCACTTCTTGCTCCATCTCATTCATTTCTTTACCTTCTGATAGATTATCAGTTGTTTCGTCTACGTTATCAAGCACAACAAGCAGTTTCTCGGAGTTGGTTACGTGAACATAATTCTCTTCAGTATAAATAGGGTTTTCATGAATTGAGATTGGATTTGAAACTTTCAGGGACGAAGAATCATCAACGTCTATGACACGTTTTTTTTTATTTATCATTTCCAATTTCTCTAATCAATTTCTTCATGAAAGTTGGACTCTGAATTAGGTATAGCCCCCATATTGATATTGGAACAAACATCTTTTGCTTCAAGCTCAGCTAAAAGTGTCTGCCCTTCTGGAGAATCTTTTAAAAGAGCACGCTATTCTGGTGTTTGAGTCAGCCACACATAAAACTCATCTGGATTTATGGCAACTTGTTTCAGCTTACTGTCATAATTTGTACACTTATATTGATCATGTTTACGAAAAAACATTCCTTCCATATCTTGTATGGCTGCTGCTCGAAATGATAGATATTCAACACCTCCTCATTAGCCGCAGTGAGTAACCATCCTTCTCTTTTAAGTGGTTTGTCTAGTTCTACTTCCACTAAAAAATTTCCCATATTTAGACCTACAGTTTGGTAGGTCGACGGATATTTCACACTTATATCTTCACAAATATCATTCACTATTTTCTCATTTAGATGTTCAAGATGTTGAAATCTCACTTTAACACACCATATTTGGCTGATAAATTTGTGATCAACAATCGTAATCTTTGTATCAAATTCCTGTAGAGCTAGCAAGTGACCATCCACACACCATAGAGCTTTGGCTAGGATATCTTTTGTGGCCTTTTCAGTTTGGGGTTTAAAAACATAGGTATTGTACCCCATTGTTCTTAATTCTATTATCTTATACTTGCTCCACATCATGTTGATCTCATCTATTAGAACTTTACAATCCATAGGTTATGTTAGGAATAGTTTACTAAGCAAACTGTTGGTCCATTCTTCAGCAACAAAATTCACATCTTGAGCAGATGTGATGACAATCCTTAGGGGCCTTAGGGCAACCACAGTGGGGAGAGTATAACCATCGGCCAAAGAGTAAAATTTTTGATCTTTGGTCGGGGGTGAAATCAGTGGGATATAGTCAAGCGGTATCCTAGGAACGGGCTTGGAAAGAAGCGAAATGCTAGAAGGTCGCCGACAAAAACGGACGAGAATCCAACCATTCGCCCGATACAAGCGAGATACTACAAGACCGCGCGTCAAAAAGAAAAACCAAACGAGGTCCTAGGATCTCGCTCATGCCCTAAGCGATACCCCACTAGCTCGCCCCAAGGTCTCGCTCCATTTTAAGTTTTCTGGGCGGGTCTGTAAGCTAGCGCTTACGAACGGGCGAGGTGGTGGAACTCCGTTTGGCGGGGAGATGTGCTAGAACCTCGCTTACGCTGGCGGAATCCTAACTCTTCGCCCGTATAAATGAGGGGGATGCTGGAGTCTCGCTTGTTAACAGGCGACGGCCTAGGATATCGCCCGACTATATTTTTCGTCGACGATCATTCGATCATATATCATCGGCTATAGTAAAAACCGTCGATTATATACTAAATATAATCGACGGCTATGGATGAATTTGGGCGACCATCGATCAAAAATAGTCGATGATCGAGGATTTGATCGCCCATTGTGGTTGCCCTTAGTAGACTATTACACATGCTTGCATATTGTATTCTAGAAATGATACCTTCAACTTGTCTTGAAAATCTAGAATCCATTAAACTTTTTATTCCTAGGTTTGGGAAGATTGTGTGAGAATATGAAACTGGGAAAGTTTTAGGGTAGTTGAATTTATCGGGAATATTATTAGTTTATTACCAAAACAATTGTAGTACTGGGTATTAGTTTGAATTTGTTAGGTCTTAAGGAATATACTTTCCATATTTTCCGAGACGGGATTAATGACTGAATTTTGAAATTTAAACTCCAGCGGGGGAATTGAAAACAAAGAAAACGGGATTGGCAGCTGTCAGTTTTATGAATTTAGTAAGTGGTAAAGTTTTTGAACCAGTTTCTAGAGAATTCGACTGGAAAACCATGAATGTTAAACCAAATAATGGAAGGATATAGGGAAAACTGAATGCCTGTAATTGGTAGACGAGTGAACAACTTCTTGAGCAACTAATATTCCATTTTGTAAAAGAAAATGGTACAAAACTGCTGAGAGATAAACACATATGCAGGGGATGGAGCACCAATAATGGTCAATGGTGATCACTCCACAACTGGAAAAATACCAAAACTGGAACACACAACTTTGATCAATTGAGAAGAATGTTGTAATCCAAAAAGTAAGCTAGACATAGCAATTTAAGATGTAAACAAGAGATTTTTTTTCTTTTATTTTTTAAACACAAAATAAATCGAACTGCAAGCAGATAAACAAAATCACTACTAAGATGCAGATAAAGATTCAGCTAAACATTTGAAATTAGATCAGAAAAAACTAGAAAGAAGTTTAGAGATTACTGTCGTTAAGGTTATTTTTGTTGTAGATGGAAATAATTCGATGTTTTACCCCAAATTGCTTCATGTAAGTGTTAAAAAATGAGGGAATAGAGAGGCTCGAACCTCAAACCTAGCTAGTACTATATGAACTAGAAAAGAAAATCATATAACAGTATGTCATCATCGTCTAGCGGTTCATGACATCTTTCTTTCAAGGAGGCAGTGGGAATTCGAATTCTCCTGGGGGTATGATACTACGAAAGGAGGTTGAGGTATTGTTATATACCATAGATAAACAAGAATAAGTTTTTATTTCAAAAGGAAAATCAATTGGTTTGAATGTCAAGTTTGATCATTAATAAAAAATGAAGAGCGTGTATTAATTGGAGATTTAAAACAGAACTGGGGGTTGGAATAAGTTAATTAATACCAGGTGGTAGGGACTTTGGCGGAAGAGAGTTTGGCGGTGGAGTAGGCAGTGAAGAAGATACCATTTATGTTTTTAAGGTTCATTTTTTATATTTATCAGGAACTATCATATTAGGTTATAGCTATTGCTATATGATAATTTTGTATACTATCAAAATAATTTTTTATTATGACACGCATATGTAATACACATGTACGGTTAACTGGGTGGTCATGACAATTATGACATATAGGGGGTTTCACCTATTATCAACTTAAAAAGGGGGTAATGCAAAATAGTTATTTAAGATTAAGAAGATTGAAGTGCCAAAGTTAACATACTTTATTTTGTGAGACAAATCATTAGTGGAATCAAGTGCAACTTGTTCCTATATTTTATTGATTAAGAAGATTGAAGACTTTAAAGACATAAAATTCTTTTGTGTTTGTGATCTTAACATGATTATCTGCTATACTTGATTGTATGGAACAACAAACATCATTGATGAACATAAGACTTGTAGAGATCGGCAATAGTTGTTTGTGATTTTACCATAAACGTAAGTCTTGTAATCGAAGTGATTACTTTTTTAATCGTAATACTTGATTGATCATATCAAGGAGAGTTTCCGATTTATTATAACTTGTTGATCTTGACATAGTAAATATAAATGAAAGATCTTTGATCCTGAAATTGATCATAATATCTTTTGATGTAGTGATTCAATTAGTAAAGTGGTTAGCAAACAATTATTGATTCCTTGTCGTTTGTAATATGTCCCAAAGGAATTTGAAGCAGAAAGTCTTTACATGGACAAAACAATACTTGGCATTGGACTTTGCTAAGTGATTCGTGTGTGTTGGCTAGATTAGTTGTAGACGCATGGATACTGAGGAAATTTAGTAACTTGAGATAGTTTATTCCGTATCAACTATACGATACCGGTAGCCAGTTTGTATAACGACTTAATTATGAGAGTATTCAAAACTGAACTAGATCCTGTGGTTTTTCAACCAGACAATTTTCCTCGTTAGTAAAATCTTGGGTGTCGTGTAATTTATTTTATCTTTCTGCATTGTAATTGTTATAGTTATAATTAAAGTAAACACACTTGTAAGTTAACAAAAATATTGGATCGATCTAATAATCTATACCATAAGTGGTTTTGTAGATTATATCCAAGACACCTTATTGAAATAATATTGAGTCATTAATGATCTGATAAGATTATACAAAGTGCGTCTGATATAAGTTATTGTAAAAGAATTGGTGGTCCACTCGATACTCTTGTCTTTTCATACTTTTCAAATTTTATAGAGATACCTAACTTATTCAATCTTTTCAAGCTTAGGTCCTAATCTTGTGGAACTAACAGGTCTGAGACGAAAAACTCCTTGTAGTTTCTATAAATCTTATTCGTCAATCTATAGTTCTTGAATGGTAGTGTAACAGAAGACATGAAACTTTAGAATAGACAAGAACTACGATGATCAAACTAAGATCCCCGATAACAAAGATCTATCAAGTAAAAGACATCCTGATTGAGCTTCACAAATACCAAGTGAACACTTTAAAAGTCGTAACTATTATAGTTCTAAAGAACCTAGCTAGGTTTATGGAGGACGACTCTTGTAGCAACAAGAATACATATCATGCAGGGATTGCAATTCTTAGTTGCATAAAGTCCTATATTTATACTGATGAATAAGGATAGGTTGTTTAAAGTTCAAGTAACGATTACTTGCATTTCGAAGTAAGTTCGTGAATTAGTATCCATGTTTATGAATAAATTTGATCCATAGTATCTCAATACTTCTTAGAGTATCTTTTTACTTTGGTCTCAAGTAAACTTGTTTCTAGCATTGGAACATTTTAGCCATAGAGTTCTTTCCTTCGATAGAAGCTGTAAGAATGGAAACCAAGTACTTTCGAAAGAAAGATAAATCTAAAATTTAGCTTCTACACAATTAGTAATAGAATTAAGTTACTTACAATAACATGGTACCAAGAATGGAAACCAATAAGCTTACAAGAAATTTTCCTTGTAATACAAAGAAGAATGGTGTATACACGTATTTGTCAGTAAGGTCCATGTACCATAAGTTCACGAGCTAACCAATATGGTCCGTGAAACAATCAAGCATATTGTGAAGTTCAGTTACGTCCAACTTTGACATAGTGCGCAAACTTAAAATCGTAAGGTATCAACAGAAACACCCATGAATTGCATAGTTCATTAACTACAAAAAGTAGTTTGCGAACTCTAGGGGATTGTTAGATGTATATTGAAAACATCTCAAATTGCATAGTTCGCGAACTGCAAAAAGTAGTTCTCAAGCTATAGGCAATTTATGGGTGTCAATAGAAAAGCTTTCGAACTGCACAGTTCTTGAACTACCAAAAGTGGTTCGCGAACTCTAAGGTAATTAGAGTTTTAAGGTACATCATGCCAAACATAGTTTATTGAAGAAAAAAAGTTGTTATCAACAAATATGATACGTTCTTTCAACATTCATTACTTGAGTTAGAGTTTCTAGATTGGTCAAGTATAAGCTTAAACTCAAAATTTCTTCTTCATATCTCATTAATAAACGTTCACTACATTGTCTCAGAAGATAGAATGGTAGAAAACAATAAGTCAAATAGGATAGTCAGTCTTCACTTACCTTTAAAAGTTCTCGCTGATATCTTCGTGTGATCTTCTATTTTCAATCTTTAAGGTTATTCAGTGAATTCTAAGACTCAACTACCTAAATCTAATCCTAATACGGGACTGACTTTAATAGACATTAAATCAAGAAATAATGTTGGTCATCTAATATTGACTACAAGCTGGATATACCTAGATTTATGGGTTCAACCGAGCAGTGCTCTAACAATATATCTAGCTATTAAAATATCAAAAATGGTGTTTAGAACAATTGTTTATTTATTTCTAGGATATACTCCCTTCGTCCCTATTTAGTTCAAGGTTTAGGGTTTTTCAAGTCCTATTTTACTTGAAGGTTTTCATACTTTTTTCACAAAATTTCTTTATTTGTCCTTACATTGAAATTCTAATACTAGAAACAAGGAACAAAAAACTAGAATATTTAGATACTTTATGAAGTATTATTAAGAAGTATATTTGGGGAAAAAATTTAATCTTTTTTTCTTTTTCTTAAACTACGTGAAAACATCTAAACCCTCAACTAAATAGGGGCATGAATAAAGATATATAATGTGTCTTTCTCCAAACTGTCATATAAGAAGTTAGGATTTCTATCCCACTCATATCTCCCATTAGCTCTGGCATGTTTCGCCATTACATTTTGCTACTCAATTAGCATATCTTTTAACAAAAGTACAAGACCGAATACTAAACAAATTCAGTATAGAGATACACTCCTAGACAACCCTATTTGTTGTCCGGTGAATACATTCTAAAGAACCATTAATGGCAGACACTACGTTTTTATCTCCTTCTAAGTGTAGGCTCTTTGACTGCTTGCGCATCTAATAGCTTCAAAGGCAGTTATGCCTTCCCCTTGTTCTTCATCTGTTGCTTTGGTACATTTTCTTTTTGCTCTCCTAAAATCACATGCAACATTGCGTATAAATCGTCCAATGCTTATTGGTAATTGATCATTAATAAATGGTACTTCAAAATTAATTCTCAAAGTTGGATCTGGAGGACTCCAATTCGGAACCTGCACACTTAGAACAATTGTTGATTGTCAAGAGTTTTGTCGGACTTTGGTTTTCCCTTTCATTTTTTCTTTTATATGACTTTACAAATTTACCCTTAGTGTGAGTCCTTTATCACAGAATCCAACGATTAAGTAAAATATATGGAAAAATCTCCTCAACGTTCTCCTTCCATCACCTCGTTATATATTCGTGCATTATTTATAAAAAAATTCTCATCTATGAAGCCGCCATTGTCATTGCCAACACCATCAACTACAATGTCGATTGTTTTGATTAATTACATTTAGTTTAACATGTTTGTGGAAGAATAATAACGTTAACATTGCATAGAAAAATTAATTTTAATCAATAATAAAAAAAAAATATAAATTTTTTTCTTAAAAGTCAAATTACTTTAAACAAATTCTTTAACGATCAATCATTATCTTAGTTTATTCCTTAATTTTAAAGGAATTGAGAACCAAAGGTGGGTTCTGATCAAAACTTTTGTACCAAAAGAAAAATTATACTAATATTTATGTGAAGGGACCGAGTCTATAAAAGTTTAATTCTTTCATCAATAGTTTCATACCGGCTAAGGGTACTTTCGGGAATAATTTTATAATTTATAAGAAAATCTAATGGTGACCTGAGCAGTCTTTTTATTATTGGGATATAAAAAATTTAAAAATGGACCTTATCGTTTTTTCATAGGTTGAATCCTCACAAACCTAGCGGATCATAAAAGTTTCTTTCGGCTATTGCTGAAAATTCTTGGATAATGGTAATAATTTACTTTATTATAGAAGCCTGATATAGGGGTTCCAATGTCAATAAAGGGGCTCCTCTATGAGGCGAGGTGACCAAATTTTACGATAAGGGATGTCCTAGGGGTAAAGTTAAATGTCCATTTTACCCTTTATCTAATAAAAAAAGACAAATTTGTCCTTTAATTAAAATCTCTCCATCTCCTCCATATCTTCTCCTTCTCCATTTTAATCATAGTAGAATTTATTTTTTTTTAAACCTTAGATTTTGATTCAATAAACCATAGTAGCATTGAGTATACCTCTAACTTATACTCTTGATGTTTTTATGGCTCAAATTTGATGAAATCACGATTTGAAAGATTGATTTTTT
>JAJJMC010029797.1:3383462-3447908 GCA_023531435.1 Papaver californicum
TACGGTTGGGTTCGACATGAAACCCAACCGTAAGTTTCTCTGAACAACAAAAAATCAATCTTTCAAATCGTGATTTCATCAAATTTGAGCCATAAAAAGATCAAGAGTATAAGTTAGAGGTGTACTCAATGCTACTATGGTTTATTGAATCAAAATCTAGGGTTTAAAAAAAAAACGACAAATTTTTTTCTTAAATTTAATCTAGTTTTTCTTCCCACCAAACACAAATTCAAAAAAATAAATAATTCAAATCATTTGATTAAGTTAAAGATTATGTTTAATTAATCATGATTAGCTTAATTTTTAAATTAGTTAGTTTAATTAAAATTAACTAATCATGGGTGGTTTAGACATTGTAAAAATATTATGGATAAGGAGTTTTTGAGTTTTACTTTATAATGTCCCTATTCCGTCTTATTAGAAGAGCTCCTCTATTGAATTTGAAACCTGGAGCCCCTATATCAGGCTTCTTATTATAACTTTACTTTGTTTTACTACAACCCCTTAAATAAAGTGTCTCAAAATATCGTTCGAGTTATAGGTGGATGCTATTAATTAATCTCTAAATTTAATGTGGATCTGTCTCAGGAAAGGAAAGTGGACTTGTGTAAACACAATCTTCTTCCTCAATTTATCACATATATTTTCTATTTATACCATCAAACTGAGATTCAATTATTACATATTTTTGGACGGATCAGTGAAAACTAAGGTGAAGAAAGTCGTGGGCATTAAGGCACTGACATTCAGTGATTACCCATTGTACTTTGTACTACTGGAAAACAAGGCATATGCAAACTCATTTATTCCACTTCATTTTTTTCCACTGCATTTAATCATGAGTTGAAAAAATAATTATTATCAAATACTATCCCCGTCTATGTTATACATTCGGAGTTTTAATTTCTAGTTGTCCATCTATAAGTATAGTTCTAATTATTAGATAATTTTTCGTATATATTTTTATTATAATAATAATATTATATTTAAACTAGATTAATATATTTAACTTCTATTAAAAAAATATTTATAATATTTAAATAATTTTCCTTAATTTAAAGTATTTAACTACTCTATCTATATAACTTAAACACATAGAGTATTATTTAAGAGAAAATTTATTTGCCTTGCTCCCCTTCATCTTTCACAAGAACCTCAATAAACCTCATTAACTGTTTTCCATCATTTGTTTTTCTGGAACAAGCCGTCCAGATATTAACTCCCTAATCCTTTCTCCATTTTTTTATCCTCTCATCAAATTACTCTTTACTCTCCATTCACCAATTGCTGATCTATATATCTACCCGCATTAAAAAAAAAAACAAAAATTAACACCAACACAAAGGAAAAACTTTTCTTTTACAAACAAAGTTTCAGACAATGTTTTATATATGAAGCACCACGAAACAAGTTAACTTCCACGTGTTTGTTGATTTTGTAAATCAAAAATAATAAATAATACACCAAAAAAGGCTCTAAAATTCATACTTGCCTGTAGTGCATGGCGTCATGCATGCCTAATGCTGGACTCAGATGCAACATGTTTAGAAACACATGACCCTAATATAAAAAGGTAGCACCTTTTTGCATTTTTAATTATTAATTATACTAATAGTAAAAAAATGTAAGTTGCCTTAAATTATTGGAATATGTCCACCTAATTGATTAAATAACGATTAATTGCTGTTTTTTGCATCTAGTTATTGTCGTATATCTTGTTTTTGTTCGTCAACCGGAACAATATTGGAGTCACTGAACGACATACATCTTCATTCTGTACGTCATTCGAGTTATATCTCCGGAATTGTATCCAAACTTGATTTCATTTTTCAATTAGAAATCCTCATGAAAAAACTTGGGATTTGGGAGAAGGTATGTCACATAGTAGGAAAACTATCTCCTAATCATGGTGCAAACAACAATGCATCATCCACAACCATACTTCCTGCAGGTTCAAAGAGAAAAGGATCATTAGTACTTATTGGTTTCGGTTTCGTCCTTGGAGCTTCAATTCTTATTCTAACAATGATTTTTTCCATGTTTTCATCACTTATGAATCCCATGCTTCAAAGTAATCTTGCCAGAGTTTATAATAGTTCCAGCAGCACTACTACTACTACTACTACTATTACTAGTATTTTCTCTTTGAATCCTCCTCAAGAAAACACTTCCGCTGTGAATCAAATATTTTCTTCTCTCGAAATTTTGGAAAACTCTACAACAACGTCAAACCAAACAATATTTTCTTCTTCCCCTTCTTCGAACAATCCTGCTCAAGAGTTATTGGAAAGTTCTACTGCGACCAATCAAACGACAGTTTCTTCTTCGTCCCCAGATTTATCAAGAGATTTTATACCGACAAATCAAACAGAAAGCAGCAGTACATTTACAAATTACTCAAGCAGTGTTGTTTCGGAGAGTGTTCCTAAAGTTGAAGAATTGGTTGTTACAAATAATGAAACAAATGTTGTTACCACAACTAGTAATTTTTCTAGTGACAGTATTGGATTGTATGATGAGAAGCAACAAAATGTTAATCACAATTCTTCTCACAGTCGTCATGATTGCAATATATTCGAGGGTGAATGGGTAAGGCCTGCCAATGGCGAAATCCGAAGACCATTTTATCCTCCTGGTTCTTGTCCTTATATTGATAGAAAACCATTCGATTGTTTCAACAATGGGAGACCTGATGACGCATTTCTAAAATTTCAATGGCATTGGCAATCTCATCCAACAAATGCTGGATGCAACAATAATTTTCCAAGGTATGATTAATCTTAATTTCTACATGTCTTAACTTTAGTTAGTTCTACATTGAGTTTCTTAATTCGATTTTGAATTAGTCAGGCTAACACATTCCTATTCCAAAATTCATACTGAATTTTTCATAGACAACTGGGGTCTGAATTTTTTATTTTCCACGACTGAGACAGTTACAGATTTTTTAAGATTTCCAAAGCCACTGATCAGTTGTCCACTCATGTGCTTCATTAATCTATTGTCTGGACTGACCATTCCCAGCTTAGATTAATAACATGGGAAAAACCACATCAGAACCAATAAGCAGCAAGATGTGTAAGCAGTTATTTTTTAAATAAAAGCGAAGTTCTTAAGAAATCAAGAAACTCTAGTATGGGGATTCGAATCACAGACCTTAAAGTATGCTAATCTAAGTGGAGGGTTAGGTGCCTTTGTACCTCTACTAGCTTGGACAAATGATCATGGTAGATATTTAAAAGCATGGTACTCAAATTCTTTATTTCTTGTTGCAGCCTTCTTAATGCATCTGATTTTTTGGAAAGATTAAGTGGGAAAAAAGTGGTGTTTGCTGGGGATTCCCTGAATAGAAATATGTTTGAATCTCTTATGTGTATCCTTTGGAATGCCGTTCCGGATAAAACCCGAGTTCATTGGCTCCCCGGAAGTATAGATTATAAGATACGAGGTGATAGATCGTTGAAATACGAGGATTACAACTGCACAGTAGGATTTGTGTGGTCTCCTTATTTGGTGTATGAAACAAACCCTCAGAATCGTCGAAACAAGCTAAACATGAACGAGCCAGATAGAATGAGATTAGATATGATTGACGAGCGTGCATCATCATTCTATCGTGACGCTGATCTTGTAATCTTTGATTCATGGCATTGGTGGATTAAGGATAAAACTAATAATGGGTGAGTATCGACAAGCCCCAAAAATGTCATCTTCATACTTATATTAATCTTAGCGTCATTCTAATATATTTATGTGCCTAACATGGTTCAAAATTGCAGAATAAATTATTTTCAAGAAGGTGATTACTTGCACCCGAAACTGGAAATGAGTAAGGCCTACAAGAAAGGTCTTACTACGTGGAGAAAATGGATGGACAAGAACATTGATCCTAATAGAACCCAAGTTGTTTTCAGAGGATATTCAGTTAACCATTTCCGGTGAGTGATCGAAACGATTATACATTGTTTCCAATAACTGATACTCCGTATTGTTTTTCTTAACTTCTGTAATCGTTATACATTATGCAGTGGAGGTAAATGGAACACGGGCGGGAAATGTAACAGAGAAACGGAACCAACCATGAGTAATGAAACATTTATAGAGAAGAATCCTCCGCAGGTGAAATTACTGGAAGACACAATTCGCAGAATGAAGATTCCTGTCATATACCTGAATGTTACTAAACTAACATACTATAGAACTGATGGACACCCTTCGATTTATGCAAAGTATTTGGAAACGTATGAAGAGAGGATTGCAGCTGCATTGACTCATCAGGATTGTAGTCATTGGTGCTTACCTGGTATACCGGATACATGGAACGAGTTGCTATATATATCTCTTATGAGGGTTGGTAAAGGATCTTTTGCTCCATGATAATAATCTGTAACAAAGTACTGATCAGTATTATAACCTCATCTTCTGCTATTCTTTTCTTAAAACAAGAATTAAACAAGAGGTCTAACTAATCTGATGGAAACCGATTAAATCAATTTGTAATGTCCGAGTACTAGTCACATGTTTCAATAGAGTTGGTAAAAACTAGATTCTCTTCTTCTGGAGGTAGCATATATAACTGGCTCAATTTGGGATCCATGAACGGACTCGTCTCCCCAAATGTTCTGAGTCGACCATGATCCAGCAACATTCAAGCTGAGTCTAAATTTTGGCTAATATAACAACCCAATGATCCTCCCTAAAACTCTATTACCATCTCCAACAAATAGAAGATTTAACTTTGAATTATACGATGTTTGTAATTTGTAAACCCCTTTCAAACTCAGCATCCATGTCATTAGACTCATTACATCAGTCAAGGGAGTTTTCATGTAACACGGATCAAATTCATATGGAGATCCGAACTGAAAGCGTTACGGGTTAGAACGAGGCTGGTGTATATATGTTTTAACTAATTTACTTATCATATCAAGTATACTTGAACTTTTAAATAACATAAATTTAAGCATATGAATCCACTAATCATTGTTCACAATATTTTCAACGAAATATATTAATTCAGATTACATTTCAAGTAATACAATAAAAGCAGTACAATCACTATGCTACGCATTTTTAGCTTTCACTTCCAACTTCCATGAAATCTGCAAAAATGTCAATTGGAGTGAGATGACAGCTTAGTAGAATGCATTTTCATTCTCAAAAGATGCTGAAAAATAATCAATGATCAAAGAGAAGATATAATAAGAAAATACAACATAACTTTGAGAAATCAATAACATATTCAATAAATAAGCTCATAATGCAAATAACTTTTTCAGCAAATAATCTGATTTAGATTTCAATGGGCGTGTTCATAATACCAATAATATTTCCAACTAATCATCTAATTCATATTTTAACCCATGACTTCACAATATTAATAATATTTCAAATAATTCTCCAATTAGATTTTAACACATGAGTTCATGGTACGAATTTCCTTGGTTCGTACTCCACCTATCGTTTATCCGGCACGGACAACCGTCATTGATGGTCAGGAACATAAGTTCCTACATAGGGATCATTACCCATTTCATTCTCGGGGATCATTACCCGCCATTAGCATGGAACAAAGTTCCATACAACGAAAACAAAATGAACTCATTTCCTATTCGTAAATCATTTTTACAACCAACACTTGTAAACCATGGCATAGAAATATAAGACAATTAACATGCATTTCTTTCAAGCATTTAAACAAATAAACTAACTGCATAATTTTATACGATGTGTTACATAATGCTAACTTGATCCGATCGTCTTCAAATTTTAGATGAACATTTGAGACACAATTATATATAACATATACAAAATTTACCACAAACCAACGGCTCAAACTTAATATATTGATTTTACAAGATCAATATAAAAATTGGACAAATTACATCATATTACCAAAATATTCATAGTTAATTCACAATAATTTGAAATTAAACAAATTCAAAAAAAAAATAAAAGGACATATATTCAACTTTCATTCAGTTCACAATTCATAATAGTATCTTCAAGATTGTCAAACATAATCAAGAACCTAATAAAGCAAGACTATTCAGAAATTTTAAAAATACTATCTAAATTAAAATATACATTCAACGGTGAATATATGGTGGATTATCTTCATATTTTGACCACAAATAAATTTGAGAAACCTAACAATACAAAATCATACGAAATAGAATCAAATATCAGACAAATCACCCAAAGAGAAAAGGTCTAGCACTCTACCTTTTTTTTTATACCATATTCTCTTGATCCTTCTTATACTTCTTCTCTAAAAACCATAGCTCCATCTTATTCTCCTACCTCTACTAGTTAATGTTTACAACTCTTTTATTTCATTTTCTCCTTATTTTCTTTAAATCCATACACTAATGCCAAAATTAATACCACTCCTAGTAATAATCATAATCAATGTAGTTAATTTTGGATCTGGTCTCGTCTCGGCCGGAACCTTGACACCTTGATAACAATATCTCGGGGGGATTATCAGTGAAATATCGGGAGTCCCAAATCGTATATCCAAATTCTATACATGTGAATGCCAAGAATTAACTATATTTTTGTTGATTTATTACCAAGAATCTTAACAACCATACTTTAAGAAGAGATCATATTAGTGTATTACAATTCTAAGTTCAAAGTTCCAAAAATCTAGATTAAACAACAAGCATACACCTTGAATATCGGGCGAATCTCGGTTGTATCGACCGATACGGCGATATTTGAAGATTTGTCGCGCTCCTGAAGCGATATCTTGAATATCGTCGTTACCGCGGCTGTAACGGCCGATATTGACCACACAGATCATAATACATCATATTTATTATCATTATTATTTTTGTAATTAATTTATTTGTTTTAATTATCTTTTCATTTTTTTTTAATTATATTTAATTCTTAAAATTAATTAGGCGACTCTGTTTTCACCATAACTTGTAAATTTTCTAGTCTAAACAACCCACTTAGGCTAAGGTGAAGGAAATAACAACTTAAATAATAAAATTAACTAATTCAAGTATAATCCGATCTGAAACGACGCATAAAAATACCAGGTATTACACTCCATATCTAAGGTGCCAAATAGGCGATCTGTTGAATCCAAGTATACGATGGATACAACCTTAAACCCAAGCCATTCACTAGATTTTCGCCAAATCTTCATCAATGAGGCGAATCTAGTTGCTTTCAGAGAATTCACTAAGGTGCTAAAAATCATCACTTTTCATACCAACGTAGGAAACGCAACTCCCATGGTTCGGTTCGGGTCGAGTTTAACTTAACCAGAGCCAACCTTGAAGAAAGTTTTCATGGAACCAAGTTTGTATCCGACCTGTCCCGGGGTTTAATATTCCTGACCCATGCCTGAGCCCGATAAAGTTTGGGTTTCTCATATCAAGCTCGGGTTCTTGATAAAAGAATCCTAATGTATAAATATTGCATTACTTAGATAACCTAATTTGATGTGCATACAATGTGAATACACACATAACTTACTAGTACCGTATATTACATTCTATAGGTCGGGCTTAGGTTCCTAATGTATTAGAATGGTTTTTTGGGGACCACCCCATTTTTCAGGGGATCTTATCTACTTAGGTCATATGTCCTACAATTAAGGAGTGTCCTAACAAGATGAAATAACTAAGTTATCCTTTATTAAATTTATCCAAATTTAATATAACCACCCAAATAATCACCTAAACCAAAACAAATATAAACCAAATCCTCAAACAAAATCATAATTCCTAACCGATTTTTTTTTTCAAAACTCTTATTCTCCTTTTTTCCTCTTCATCTTCTATAAATGATTAATCTTTGATCCATAAACGAATTTTATCGTCGATTAATCTTGTCGTTTACAAATGAGTCGTGTTAAACATTGTAAAAGAGATGTACGACCTAATCCTGGGATTGCGGCGATTGCAAATCAAGCGAATCAAGCAAATAAAGAAGAAGTTGAAGAGCCGGTTCTTCAACCCGAAATCGAGCCCCAAACGGAAGAACCAATTCCTAATCAACCCAACATGCAAATTAGAAGGTAATTCCCGACAAACTTCTTGTACTACATACGTTTTTTTATTGTCGATTCGAATAAAAATCATGAAATATAGGGTCCCAGATGTAGTTTCAGTAAAAATTTCGGCTAGAAACATAGTGTTTTATCCTTTTCGTCTGAACCGAACTTTCTGTTTTTTAAGAACACGAAGAACAGTTCGGTTGAGACATAATTTTAGGGATACCCAAACTTTTATTTCTCTAGATTTTTTAGCCGAACTTAGGAGTTCGGCTATATCGATACTTTTTTCTTTCAACCGAACTTTTTAGTCCAAAATGTAAACCTAAAGTTCGGCTATTTTCTAAAATTAACATTCCAACCGAATAATATATTGTTTTAAAGGAAAAATAATGGATGCTAGCCGAACGTTTTTCCTTGTTGACCGAAATTTTTAGGAACATTACCCTGTGCTACGAATACTAGGATGGATGATAGTCGAACATTTTGTTTATTGACCGAACTTGTTGTTCGGTTAAATCGATTGTGTGTTATTCTTTACTGAAGTTTTTATTTTTTATCCCAACTTCATGCTTTGTTGTTCGAATTTAGTTAAGTAGTCTTTGTTTTATTTTTAGGGGTAAGCCGAAAGGTAAAGGTAAGGATAATGTGGTGCCAGATCTTAGAAATCCAACCCCTCTCCACGGTAAACACCTAGGGGAAGATAAACGTGGAACTAAAGCTACAAAAAGGTCGGGATCGTGTCCGAGAGTTGTAATCCGTGAAGTGAACCAAGAGATAGAGCAGGAAGTTGAGGATGAGCAAGAGGGAGATCAAGAGCAAGAGGAATAGGAAGATAATGAGGAAGATCCCGAACAAAATCTTTCTCTTGTTGTTGTTAAAGAGAAGAAAACGCCTAAGACACCTTGTGCTAGATATGCACATATTCCTGATAAAGAGTTGTGTTTAACTGCTACTAACCCACCTCATGGTACGCCAGCAGATGGAGGCAAAGTGTTGTTCGGCTACAAATACTCATCGAATGTCAAAATATACTCGACTAAGGTATTGAATCTTAAATATATGTTTTCTTAGTAATAATTTTTATGTATTAGTTAGCCAGCCAATGATTGTGTTACTTTTATATTTTTTTGGATCATAAAAATGTGACTAGACTGTTGAGACGCCAGAAGGCGGTTTCATGGGATATAGGGGATGAGTGTCCACAGGTAGTGGATAGAGTCACCTCATGTGTTCTGTGGTCTTCTATCCATTATGCACACGCCGAGTTTCATAATGTCACCGTCTCAGCGTAGGCTGAGAGGTTCTACCCAGAGACGGATACCATGTATTTCCCATTTGGCGAGATGTGTGTCACTCCTGATGACGTGCGCAGGATCACGGGTCTTAGAGTGGATGGGAAATGTGTTGCAGAAGGCTATAAAAAGATGAGTTTTGAAGATCTAGAAGTTTTAGCGGAGAAGACACTAGGGTGGAGCCAAATTAAGACCAAGTTGGAGTTCAGACGATATGTTAAGGAGCCTCAACCTGGTATGGAGATGATATAAATTGATAACAAGGGTCGTCCATTCAAGAAGTTGAGGAAAGAAGTTGAGGAAGTTCAAGTTGGTCGTTTTGAAAAGGGAATTTGGAGGGACAAGAAAGAAAGTGGAGAATGGAGAGTTGGTGATGGACGAGGACAATATTTAGCAACATGTCACCGCTTACTTGTTGTAGCATCTAGGAAGCCTTATATTTCTCGACACTTCTGGAAACAGGGTAGACGCCAGTTTTCTCCATCTTTTGCATCCTCTCGAAGAGGTTAATGATTATTATTGGGCCACTGCGGTCCTTGCGTTCCTTCAAGACCAACTTAGGAGTGCTGATCAGATTAATACTTCACAAATCGAAGGCTACTACACTCTTTTCTAGGTAATCTTCGACATACCCATTCCAATAAATTGCATAAGAAAAATGATTAATAAATCTTTATATAAAGCCGAACTTTCTTATGTTGGGTTGATAATTTATTTTTTGTTCTAACCGAACTTTTGTTAAAATTTATGTTTTCTCTTAGGTGTGGGTATCCGACCACTTCCCTCTAATGAAATTGGATGATGTGAAGAAAGGTTGGCTTACTAGGCAGCCGACAGCCGGAAAGTACGAGTTCAAGCGCATACATATGAAGTCTAAAGAGGATCCGTTGGTATACATGAGGAGATTGTTGGATGATCTAAGTACGGATGAAAAAACTTTTCACCCCTACTCTTTTGCTGAGGTTGAGATTTCGCTAGTCGCGACTTACTACGAGCCATTGTTGTTTCCTGGCGGTTACTCGATATACAACCCTCGAAGAGTATTTCACTAGCTCTTTTGTGTGCATACTATACCAACCGTGGAGAATTAAAACTTTAGATTGATGAAGAGGGGTACAATAAACACCGCCAATTTCTTTAAGCCAAGACATGAGCCACCGCCAACGCCAGAGATGTGGAACAACATGGAAAAATACATTATTGATGAAGATGAGTGTATATCTTTGAAGGAGGGTATCCAAAGTGCCTATGGAAAAGGGTACATGGTATCTAGGTATTACTCATCCTTATGTTATAAATCAAGTTCAACAAGCTAAGGCGGAGAGGACGAAAGGGAAAGATAAGGGTGTTGAAACCAGAAAACGCCTACTTGCAGCAAAGATGTGGAGAAGGTATTGGAGAGTGTGGTAAATAAAGTTCTTCTCTTTATTATTCTCGACGTGTTATTAAGTTTGACCTAAAATAACGTATTTTTATGTTTAACTTTTAATAGGTTAAGGCGGGTAGGAATCTATTGAGGAAAATGATGGCTAAAATTCGCATGTGAGAGCCAATGTCGACTGAAGAACAGACATCCCTTTACAATGAATGGGATAAGGTCATATCGAACAATACGGTTGAGCCGAGCAAGACGAAGGCGCCCAAGATGAGTCGACTACAAGGGGAAGGTTCAAGTGCTACTGCTGCTACTAGAAGGGGACCAAGTGGAGAAGGCTCAAGTGTGGTTGCTGCTACTATGTTGGAACCAAGTGGAGATGAGACCCCGTCCAACAAAGAACTTGGACGTAGTAAAATATTACGTCGCAATCGTCGACGTGGTGAATGGGTGTTTGAATTCAGTATGTTTGCATTTTAGAACAATTACATGGTTTGAATTTCGTTAGTTGGTTAGTATTTGACGTTAATGCTTCGTAACTTGGTTTGAAACTTTTATTAATGAATTTTTCAAGTTCGGTAGAAAAATTCGGTTCATAAAGCCTATTACATAACAAACCAAACAACTGTTAAAAAAAAGTTTGGTTAAAGTATCTATTATCGAGCTGGCCGAACTTTCTACTTAATAAAATTGTTTAATGTTCGGCTAGGAAGAAGAAGTTTGACTAAGAATTCCACAATCCAAAGTAATGTTCGGCTAGGGAGTAAAATATCAAACCTAGCCGAACTTCTGACACCAAAAAACCCTAGTGAAATCATATATGTTCGGCTATCTGCAATACATAATTCCTAACCGAAAACCCTAGTAAATTTAAAAGGTTCGGTTAAAGTATCAATTATAATATTAACCGATTTTTTTTTGGGTTTTACACATACAAGTTCAGTTATTAAATCCTATTATCGAGATAGACGAACTTTCTATTTGATAAAAAAAATTGATATTTTGATAGTTCGGTTAAGAATTGCATTGTTCGGTTTGGAAGTCTATTAAAGTCTTAACCGAACTTCTCAGTTCGGCAACTACCATTCACTACACCATACAGCCATTTTTGCAATGTTTTGGTTTTGAGTTTACTACGTATATAGACGTTGCAAAACTAAACGCAATGGATATCCATTGCTTTACATAGGAATTATCTTTAAAAAAGGAGAAACGAATTTTCAACAGATTATACGTTTCACATGATGGCATAGTTGTAGTATCTCTGTCTTTGAAGGGTTTTTATATTTATATTTTATTTTTTGTTTTATCGATTTTAGTTTTTATTCAAAAATATTTTTGAAAATCTGAAAATTTTCACTCCATCTCATTTCTCCCTCTGTTATTTCACTCCCAAAATCATTTCCCTCCAACAATTGAATCTAGTTTTTTCTTTCCCCTCAAATTCAACCTCTACTTCATTAATGAAAAGTCGTTATCTTATTTTAGTTTTTATTGTAATAACCAGACAACATAAATGTGCCCTGGAAAAAAATACCTCTTTTCCGACACTCTATCTCTTTCAACATCCTTTTTTCCTAACCCAGACCCAAGATTCGCTACGATTTCAGCAGAAAACCCAGAAATCTAAGTCCATTATTTCTTCTTCGTTATACCCTAATCGATACCTGTATACCAGAAATCCAGATCTATAACTTTTTAACTTGAAATTTTCCAAACCCTAGAAAATCGATTTTGTTCCTATTTTTGAAACCAACAAACAATCTGATAGTTGCAACCGAAAACCAACTAAAATTTTGTTGATTAATCAGTTATAAACCCTCAATTTGTTGTCTATGTTATATAATGTTTGATTTATACCTGAATCTGTGAATATTATCTCACAAAAATTGGGGTTTTATCTTGATAGAAGTTATTTCGTAAAGATTTTCCTATTTTGTATGTGTTATTTGTATTTTGTTTTAGTTTCAAAGCATGGGTTTGTTTTTTATTTCAGTTTAGTTTAGTTTGTTTTGTTGTAGAAGTAGTAAGTTCAGATCCATCTCTTTGGAAGTTATTTCGTAAAGATTTTCTTATTTTGTGTTGAGATTTGTATTTTATTGTAGTTTCGAAGAATGGATTTGTTTTTTATTTCAGTTTAATTTGTTTTGTTGTCCAAGTAGTTTGTTCATATTTTGTTTTGTTGTACAAATAGTATGTTCAGATCCATGTCTTTTGAAGTTGTTTGAAGAGTTGAATTTTTGCTGTTTTGTGAATGGTTATATGGATTTCTGGATCTGATTTGCGTGTGTAGGTTTGTTCATACATAGCTTTGAAATTTGTATGGGCTTGAGGTTGATATGAATCTAGTTCATACAGATCTCTGCTAACGAATTGGATTTTTATTTGATTTATTGGGTTTGTTCTATTGAAAGTGAAGAAATTTATTCCCAAGTCATGTTGGTTTCAATGCTAGGAAGTTGAGATTCATTGTGTGTGTTTCAATCTAGTTTTGAAAACAAAGGCTTTTGACTAACTAGTGTTGCTCCTACATACCATCTATGAAAGCTCTTGAGATTGGATGCTATTTTTTTATTTGATTGGGTTGATTTAGGTGTGCGCGCAGAGTTATTCTGTGTATGTAGTTCAAAGTTTTTGTTCCAGGTAGTTATAGGAAAAAATTGTGGTTTAAATGTCTTAATTTTTAATTTAAGTGACAATTTTAATTGAATTTTGGATGCTAAACTCGAATTTCGCTTAAGAAGCTGGTAATTTCTTCGTTGTGTGCATTAGTGTAAGGCTTTCTGGCATATGGTTCTGTGTTTTTTAACTAGGTATTTCAGTGTGTTTGTTGATTTCGAATGGTGCTTTATTGAGAAGTAAAACTTGAACTTTATCAATTTGAACTTTTTCTGTAGTTTCTGTGTATAAATCGGTAACTCTTTACTGCTTGTAATGTTACTAAATTCTGAGTACAATCCTATTTTGTAGAGCTATGGTGGTTTTTGTGTTATTACCTATCTGAGTTTTGCACCAGAAAGACTGAAGCAAGCTCTTTTAACTGGTGGACTTCCTCCAATTGGAAATGGATCTACAGTAGATTCAGTGTATAGAGCATGTTATGAGAAGTTTACGCTTCAAAATGAAAAATAGTACAAGAGATATCCTCATGATATTGAAATTGTTCGAGAAGTAGTGAAGTTCTTGGCAGAATCTGAGGGAGAAGGGATAAACTATCTCATTTGATTCTTTAGAATATGGGTTTTTGTTTTAATTGTTTTCTGTAATGTCGATATTTACAGATTTTAAATGCACATGTAGGTTCCTCTGCCATCTAAGGGGATACTAACCCCAAAAGGATTACAAACTATCGGCCTATCTGGTTTGGATTAAGTACTGGTTTTGAGCGCATCACTATATGTAAGGCATGATTTAAGTAGAAATTTCTTACGACTTTGGATTTTAACATGTATTGATTCATTTTCTAAATTTGATGTAGGTTTGAGAGAGTTTGGGATCATATACTAGTTTCACGCTCAAAAAAGTCTACTAGTTATTTCTTCCTAAAATCTGTAAGAAAACTCCCCTTTTCACATTTTCCTTGATGTATTGTGTAGGAGCAGCTAGATGATTGATATCAGATCACTAATGTACGATTATATCTCTAAGGAATTGAATTTCCATGTGTCTATTTATGCAGTTTGAGGACTGGATGGCTTGCGACAAGAACCCCCTTTATGCACTTTTACATGAATCCATATACTGCCAAGTAACCTTCTTTATTATCTTTCACTATTTGCTACAAGTTGCTTCCACTTTTGTGTTCTAATTTTGCTCTTTCCCTTTGACATTTCCGGAAATTTTCTCATTGTTTATTGATTTTAACTTAAAGGGAGCTCCATCAAAGTGGGTGGCTCACAGAATAAGACTGAACACGAAAGCAAGTTCGATGCAGTCAAGCTGCAAAAGAAGGTCGGACTACTCATTCTTTTTCTGTTAAAAGTTTGACGTAAACTTAGAAAGATTCTTCATTTTAGTGTGGTTGGTATTGAGACGTCTGCTACTCTACCCCCACCTTTTTGTCTTTTTCTTCTTTGTTTTTCGTTTTGTTATATTGGTTATTATTCAATAATATTCCAGTTTTGGTTTAGCTTTACTAGCTAGTGTTCTTTGTTGCAGCTTTTCACTTTATAACCGGCAAAGAATCAAGTATAGTGGCAATGGGAACTATAAGCATAAGATGACGATGGTGATTGCTCCATTACAGTGCCGACCTTGACACTGCCAAGTTGGCACAATTTCTACCATGCTTTCTCTACTCAAGTATGGCTGACTACTGATAATGATGCTGCACTTCAAAGTTTTATCACAAAGGGTATGAAATTCATCATTAACGATTTTAGTTTTCTTCCTTTTTATTAGGTCCATGCCTCCAGGCCCTACATATGGTTACTGTATGCTAGTCATTTGCGAATGGCATCTACCTATCTACCCAGCCACCCTCATTCTATTTTCTTCTTTTCAAATCCTAAAAAGGTGTCTTCCTTTTGAATCACTTACATCTTAAGATAATCACTTGTTCTAATGGAATGTTTAAAATGTTGCAAAATTGACGCGCAGCGAACACAGGTCGATACATGCTGGAAAATAGTGTTAGCATAATTCGTAGTGGAGTTAGTAGAGTAGATGATGATTATAGATAAGTTATGCTATGAATTTAGACTACATCTGTTTCCACACTTCGAGGACCCTAATTAAGAAAATATCCATTGGCAGAATAATCAGCTTGCACCTATAGCAAGGTTTTCCTTGAGAATTTGCTTCCTGTTAGCATTAAACTTTTTCATTAGATAGATAATTAGTTTGAATAACTGTCTACTTTCATTATTTTCTTTTCGGCTAAATGTTTAAATAATTGACTACTTTAGAAAAATTAATGTTTGTATTTTTGTTCATTAAGATGAGAAGAAATCTTCTTAGTGAACATCTAGATATATCTTCCAAGCTTCCTACCATGTAAGCCTAGCTCGTATAAAATTAACAAGTTAAGATAGGAAGAAAATTCTAAGTAGATATAGATGTTGTATCAAAAGTTTAGGCTCAACACTAGTTATTCCAAGAAGCTCTAAGTGGGATTACTGCAGCTGTTTATGAGTATTCAAATTAGAGTGCTCACAAATTGCGAACTCAGGTCGTAAATATCAACACCGACTTTACCACTAGTTATGAAGAAGCAGTAAGGTAATGCTCGGAGACCTGTCCATGATGAAAGGTAAACTCACTTTTTGAAATTACAATGTTTTTTATTTTATGATCATTTGCTGGTTATTGATATTCTCTTGGATGAAAGGGATGGATACTCCCGTAGTAGAAACAACTCTCAAAGCATCGTCTCCTACTGGAAGCAGAACTCATAGTCCTAGGACCAGTGAATCTGGTCCAACTGTTGCTCCTACTGTAAACCAAGAACCTAGTATTTTTAATGAATTTGACTCTCGCAGTTTCGCTTCAGGTATGAAATGCATGTGTAGTAACTTCTAGCTCAAAATCAAATGCTCAGTTCAGTTTATTTTACCAGGAAAGGCTTGAAATTATTTTTGTTTGGTGGCATATGCTAATTTCCTGAAGGAACAAACGAACTTTTTAGCTCATGCTCATATCACTTTGTAGGGAGCTAGAGAGTCACTGAGATGTCTTTCAAACATTTCCTGGATGGCAGAGGAATTACTAAACGTAACTGATTATTTCCTTCAAACTAAATCGGTAAGTCTATATACTACTATTTTCGTTGTTTTTTTCAACTATTGGATTAACTGGATTTACTTCACCACTCTTCATCTCCAAAATTTATGCTTGCAATTATTCACATATTGACTTCCTAAGAGTTGCATGAAAAGCGCAATGCATTTCTTGTGTCCACACACAAGTTCTGGAGATGGGTCAGAACTGCAATGAAGCTATTAACTCTCTCACCTACTTCAAAGGACAACTTTATAGTGGACACTCAAATGGCTCAATATAGGTATGGTATACAAGGTGTACATACAATTTTGAAACCATTATTTTGGTCAATATATTACTAACATAGTTGGAGAATTAGCTAATTCATTGTTTTTTCTTCTTGTTAGCTGGCACACCTTAGGCAAGTGATGGATAAATGGATCTACTTGGTTCCCTCTCGAATGTTCTGGCTATCGTCCCCTCGACTTCTACAACCACAACATCTGAAGCTGAAATTCATGTTGATTCAAGGTAACCCAAATCTGAAAAGGACTTATGTTCATGTAGCTTCAAATAAACCCAAATATGAGACCAAAATTATGACTATGTACAAGTTTATTAGGGGTAAGACTGATCATTAGAGAACTTGTTAACAACTGCTCATTGTAGAACTCGATAACAACTGCTCCTTGTATGGACTTGTTATCAACATCGATTACATGCTGATATAATTACATGTACTTGATTGATTAATTGTGATGATCAATCATATAAAATATGTATGATTGTTGTAGTTCCTTCCGTATGATAAATTGGGTTTTATAGTTCATCAAAAATGGGATGCACCTGCATGATTGATGTCTAGAATGGTATATGCATGTGCAAAATCTATATATATGCAAGTGTAGATTTCTGCAGAATTCATCTTTAGCAATTCTATTTTTTTTATCCTAATTAAATTTGCAACAGATATAGAAGTTACTAAACAAAACGTTATTTCAGTTGTGAATAATTAGCAACGCATATAATCGATACAAAATAAAATAACGGCCTACAACATTTATGGTGGGACCAAATAAAAACGTTATCCTACCGATATAACCCTATATAAACGTTGCTTAAATTCATTTATTTGTTGCTTTAATTAAATTAAGAAACGTATATAAACCTATTTAAGTAACCTATTTATCTGTTGCTTTAATTAAACTAAGCATTGTTTATAATCGTTGCACAATACGTAGCAAGTATTTACTACGCCGTTATTGTAGCGGATATAAACGTTCCTAAATATCAGGGAGACGGTTATAACCGTCGCAAAATGGCCAAAATGGTGTAGTGATTAGTACTACAAACAGCTAAGTTCGGCTATTATTAATAGTTTTAACTAATAGTTCGGCTACTACCATGAACTCAGAGAGTTCGGCTACCTGTGTTCTTCATTGTCCTTGCCGAATATATATCGAGCTTACCAAAGCCAAGCTATAAAGTTCTAAACTTTCACCAAACTGAGCCAATTCAAGCAACAAAAACACATTAACAAGTATATCCGGGTATCCCAAACATTATAATCTTCATCTTCTTTGTTGTGGTCTTGGTAATCTCGAAAAAACCCTAATTTTGGGGTTCTGATTTGGTTTGGGAAATAACACATTCACCATTAACAAATCATCCATTACCGGATTGTTGTGAAGATGGACGACTAATTTATTTATTCTATGATTTAAAGGTCCAAAGTCTTACTAGTTTGCACTATAATCATTCATTTTAAATTTAACAATTACCAAATCTAAGTTTCAATATTTTTTTTCAAAAAATCTTCTTCTCCCTCAAAATAATTCTAATTCTTTATCCCAAATATTTTATGCAAACTAATCTAAAACTAACAGTCAATTAATTAATCTAACTCAAATTATTAACTTCTAATTAGTGAGGGTATTTTGGCCATTACTGAAATTATATGGATAGGGTAGCCCGGGAATTACTTCCTAATGACCTTAGAAAAATAGGGGGAGGGTCCCCTCAAATTCACAGGGGTCCCCAAAAAATCGTTCATGTATTATACCGAACCCAACCCAACATCTTTTTGGGCCTAGACAACTTAATTCAAGAACGATCTTTTGGGGGCCATTCAAAATTTGAGGGGACCATCCCTATTTTAATAAGGTAACTATGAAGTAACATTTGGTCCCCTTATCCATATAATTTTTTTAATAGCCAAAATAACCTTCTTAATTAGATGTTAATATTTTGATTGTTAGTTTCAGATTATATTAGTTAGGTTAGATAATTAGAATTGTTGAGAGGGAGAGGGAGAAGAAGAAATAGAGGAAGAGTTTTTGAAGAAATTTTTTTTCAAGCCTTGGTTTGGCGATTCTTAAATTCAAAATGAGTGATTCTAGTGCAAACTCATAGGAATTCGAACCTTTAATCGTAGAGTAAATAAAGTATTTGTTAATCTCTACAACGATCTGGTAATGAATGATTTGTGAGATGGTGAATGTTTTCTTCCTCAAACCCAATCTCAACCTTAAAATGATAGTTTTTATGAGATGAACGAGGATCACAACGAAGAATATGAAGATTATAATGTTTGGAATACTCGGGTATACTTGTTCATGTGTTTTTGTTGCTTGAATTGGCTTAAATTTAGTTAAAATGTAAACATTTATAGCTGAGGTTCGGTTATATCAATAAAAGTTCGGCTAGAAAAATGAAGAACAGGTAGCCGAACTTAGTTTTCATGGATTTTTAGAGTAAGTTCGGCTACCTAATTGAACAACTCATATCCAAACTTACATTTTGCGTGAACCATTGTAATGTTCGGCTAGGTCGAGTCCAACATATTCCTAGTCTAACACTAAGTTATAAACTAGTTGGAATTTTGAGTATAAAGTTCGGCGATTTATGGCAGTAAAGATCTTAGCTGAACTTAGGTGTTCGGTTAAGTTGAGATATAACTAGTAATTGGTTCAAGGTTCAAACAACAGTTTTTTGAAACTAAAAGAATGTTCGGTTAGGATAAGCTATTTTCAACCTAGCCGAACCTATCAAATAACCAAGAACAGTTACAAAGTGTAAGGTTCGGCTTAGGGCTGTACATGGTAACGGGTTTCCGCGGAAACCGAACCGAAACGTTTGTTAATGGAACGGTTTTGAAAAAAAAAACTAGAAACCGATAGTCACGGTTTCGGTTTTGGTTTGGCCAAAAACCGAACCGTTATGCCATGGAAAACCGAGTAGTTAGGACCGTTGATATAGATTTTGATAGATTTAATCTACACCCTACATTACCCTTCATATATAAGCCTTCTTTTCTAACACCCTTACCCTAATTCATTTCTCTCTTCCAATTTTTTCAACAGATGAGAACCCTAGGCTCCGCCTCCACCCTCCACCTCTAGCAGAACTCTAGCACTCCTTCACTGAATCAGTGAATCACAGTCAGTAAGTTTCTATCTTCTGAGTTATGATTCTTCTCTTCTTATTCCTATCTCTTCTTCTCTGATTCTTCATTTCTCTTTCAATTTTTTCAGCAGAAGTGCAGAACCCTAGCTTCCGCCTCCACGCTCCATCTCCAGCAGAACCCTAGCACTCCTTCACTGAATCGGTAAATCATAGTAAGTTTCTATCTTCTGATTTTTCTCTTTTTTGGTTTGATGGGGATAATTTTGGATGTGGGTATTGATTTATTTGTTGTAAAGTTAGTTTCATTTTTTCATTTGTTGAGTTGGGTTTGTGTTTGTTCTTTGATAATTTATGAATGGAATTGGTGTGATATTTTCTGTTTTTGTTGAATGGGGTAGGTTATGATTGATTTCTTTAGTTTTGCTTTCCATGTGCGGAGCTGTTGGTGTTGTTGATTTTAGTTTTGTAGAATTAACCATTTTCATTTCATCTCATTTGTTGAATAATCTTGTTGTTGATGTTAATTTATAGTCATGTTCAAGTTTATGATAATGAATTCTGTTAGATTCTTAATCGAGTCTATCCTAATCTATAGTCATGTTCAAGGCTTCAAGTTGTTGTTGAAATTACAGTCTTAGCACCATTTCAGGGTAGGTTGTTGTTAGATTCTTAATTATTGTTACAATTTCTTATTTCAGGGAGACCTAGGTTACCAAGATGTTATAGAATGTGCGGCTGTTGTTGCTAAGGTATTTGGCATGTATGTTGAACAGTATTCTTATGGATACACTTGTTACTGCTATACTAAGTCCCTATAGTTTGTAGCTTCTCCAACTGAGGTGTCGTCAATAGGTCAGTTCTTATTCCTTGATTTCTATTCATATACAACATGAGGAAGTTAAGCTTCATTTGTTCTTTTTATCAGGTATTATTTTATTTATTTATTTGTAGAGTTTTTGGACATTCACTATCTAACTAATTGTCTGTGTACATTTGTTTGTAGAATTTTTGGACACTCTCTCTAATTCCAAGTTTATACATATAATAGAGGAGGATGAGGATTAATGATAATTGTGGACCTGTGGTACAAAGGTAATTCATTTCTTTCTTTCTTTCTTTCTTTCTTTCTTTCTCTCTAATAGTAATTTTTACCTAAAGTTGTTGGTGATTTGGAGCTTCTTTGCACTGAGCTGTATTGGTTTGCTGAATATAATATATAGGCTTTTTGAACCTGTGATGTGCTGTGGACCTGGACTTTTTGAACAGCAGCAACATGCTTTCTTTTTGAGCAGCAGCGGGCCTTTTTGAGCAGCAGCAGCATCTAGGAGCAATTTAATAAAGAAGAATGTTGTTTTTGTCTTTAAGAATGGATTTTTGGATGTGTTTGTGTTCCAAGATTGATGGAATTTTATGTTGTTTGAATTGCTTAAATATTTGCAGGAATTTAATGAAGAATGAATGTAAAAATGTTTGTTTTTTTGATTTTTTTTGAAATTTTCACTATCAGTTTCATGAAACTGACACAACCAGCCGGTTAACCGAAACCGGTTGGAAAAAACCGAAACCGAGAGAAAACCGAGTAAAATCGAACCGGCGGTAAATGGAACGGTTTTGGAAAGAGAAATGAAAAACCGACTATACCGGTTTCGGTTTTGGTTTGGCAAGAAACCGAACCGAAACCGGCCATGAACAGCCCTAGTTTGGCTAGCTCGATAATAGACTTTACTAAATGAACTTTCTAGTCCAATTAAAATAAAAAGTCCGGTCCAGTTTTAATTTTTTTTTGCAAACCGAACATTTCTCTATTTTGAATAGCTTTGACTGTTTGCCAACCGAACATTTGGTTTAGGTCCGTAATAATCGTTGCCAATCGAAATTTTTAGTCCAAAACTATACCATGAGTTCCATTAAGCATAAAGGTCTAGTACAAACCAAGTTACGAAATTCATAACATTACAATGAAGGAAACGACATTACAATAAAGAAAATGATATTACAACGAAGGAAAATAATTAACGTAGATAATAACATTACCCTTGAAAAGTTAAACTATATTGAAATACAAGTCCTTTTCTTTCAAGATTTTATGGTATTCATGATGCCTGAATTTTTTGCGATATTCTTACTTATATTCGTTAAGAGCAAGATCATATTATATCTGAGATACATTTTCTTCAGTGTCGAGTTGAGAATAAATCAACTTGATGTTGGAAAAAGTTTTTATAAAATCCTCACATATTTCATAGATTAATCTGAATCTTTCTTTAATGAGTTTGGATGATCTTTCTTTTTGATCGTCGTCTAACGCCACAAAAATTATGAATACACGGTTCTAGAAATTATCCGAGGATTGGGATAATTTAATGTTTAGGTGTTCGTCATGCTTTGTGGTCGATGACCACCCGCGTACTATGGAAACATATTCTCTGGTCCTGAATTTAGCAGCCATGTTTTTTATTATTATGAAATAAATAAGAAACTAATTCGAGAAGAAGTGTGAGGATTATTTGTTGAGAGAAGTATGAAGATTATTTGTTATGATAAGAGTTGTTATAGATCATAAAGAACCAACGACTAGTGTAATTAATGGCCCAATTTTCGAGATACTAGTCGTTGTCCCAAGGAAAAACTATTTTTTTCAAACCAAAAAAATGTTCGGCTAGGAGAAGCTATTTTAGACCTATCCGAACCAATATAATTACAAATAATGCCTACCAAGTATAAGCTTCGGCTAGGTAAAAATTTGTTATTCCTAACTGAACTTTGTAGTCCAAAACAGAACAAAAAGTTCGGTCAAGTTTCAACCGAACATTTAGTTTTTTGACTAAAATTTTTGTTCGGTTAGATCGATAATAGGCTTTACTAACCAAACTTTTAGTACAAAACCATACATTGAGTTCGGTTAAGATTCAAATCTTGTTTTTTAACCGAACTATTAATTTCTTCACCGAACTTTTAGTGTATTATCCCAACTTATGCTTTCTTATTCCAAAAAAAAAAAAACATTTATTATTACCAACAGGATTTAAATTAAGCATTAAGGTCTAACAAAACCAAGTTACGAAATTTATTAACTAAAAATTCATATCGAGTTGTATTAAAAAGCAAACATACTAAATGCATAATAACCATAACTAAAATGTTTCAAACACTCATTCACCTCGAATAACACTAGGAAAAACTCTTTTACCACGTCCCGGAGCAGAGCATGTTCTTCCATTTGTTCGTGAATTTGGATCTCATCTCCATTTGGTTCTATCATAGTAGCAGCAGCCACACTTGAACATTCCCCTTATTGTTGACTCCTCTTGGCCGCCTTGGGCTTGATCGGATACACTTTATTGTGTGATATGACTTTGTTCTATTCATTTTAAAGGTTGGTTTCTTATTCTGTCGATATCGGCTCTCTGGTGCGTATTATATCTATCATTTTCCTTAAGAGCTTCTACCTGCCTTAACCTATTCAAATTTAAACATAAAATATTTTATTTTAGATCATACTTTATAAATAATCGAAAATCATATAGAGAAGAACTTTATTTACCACACTGTCGAACAAATTTCCCACATCTTCTCCGTAAGTAGGCATCTTCTCGGTTTCAATCCCCTTATCATTCGTCTTATCAACACGAGCTTGATTCTTTTTTTTATTATTATTACATAGGAATGAGTAATACATAGATATCATTTTATGTACCCTTCTCCAATGGGACTTTGGTTACCTTCCAAAGGTATACACTCATCTTTAGCAGTAAGAAGGTCTTGCATTCTGTTTCAGTGATCTGGCGTTAGAGTTGGGTCATGTTTACGTTTAAAAAATTTCTCGGTGTTCTTTGTTCCCCTCCCCATCAAAGTTTTCATTCTCTACAGTTGGTATATTCTGGAAACAAGAAAGATGGCGTAATACTCTTTAAGGTTTGTGCATTGAGTAACCGCCAGGGTAGAATAATGTCCCATAGTAAGCCGCGACATGCGATATCTTGTAGCCCCCATATTCATCGGAAATAAAAGATTAGGGGTAAAGCGTTACTTCTTCCGCACTCAAATCATCCAACACTTCCCTTAACTTTGTCATCGGAATCCCTTTAGCCTTCATCTGCGTGTGCTTGAAGAGGTATTTTCCGGGCGTTGGCTTCTCATAAACCCAACCTTGCTTTGCATCAGGAAAATCCAATACAAGGAAGTGGTCGTACACCCACACTTAAGGGAAATAAATCAAGATTAAAAAAAGTAATGGATAGCCCACAAATTCAATTCTCAACCGAACATTAAAAACTCGGCTACAAAAAAAAGTTCGGCTGATACCAAAAAGTTTTTCCACAAAAATAATTATACAAAATTGATGGGTATGGGTATATTGAAGATTACCTGAAAGAGAGTGTAGTAGCCTCCGATTTGTGAAGTATTAATCCGATTAGTGCTCCTAAGTTGGTCTTGAAAGAATGCAAGGGCCGCAGTGCCCCAAGAGTATTTATTGACCGCATTGAGGTCCTTCAAAAGATGAATATAATTGGCATCTACCTTATTTCCAGAAGTGTCGGGGAATATAAGGCTCCTTAAATTATACAACAAGTAAGCGGTGATATGGTGCTTAATCTTGTCCTCGTCCATCACTTACTCTCATCTCTCTACTTTCTTTCTTGTCCCTCCAAATTCCCTCTTCAAAACAATCAACTTAAACTTTCTCAACTTCTTCAACGGAACGCTATTGTCATTTGTTTCCATATTATCCCTACCATGTTAAACCTCTACAGCAAAGCATCTGAAATCCATCTGGGTCTTACTTATGCTCCACCCTAGCGTCTTCTATTCCGTTAAGGTCTTGATAGTCTTCAGAAACACATTTCCCATCCACTCTAATGCTCGTGATTCTGTACATGTCGTCAGGAGTGATACACATCTCACCAAATAGAAGATGCATGGTATCCGTCTCTAGGGAGAATCTCTCGGAAAATGCTGAGATAGTGACCCTGTCAAACTTGGTGTGTGCATAATGGATAACAGACCATGATGCACATGATTCGACTTTTTTCACCTCGTCATCACATCCATCCTTTATATCCCATGCAACCGCCTTTTGGTGTTTCAAGAATCGAGTCGCATTGTTATGATCTTACAAAACGAACATGACATGACAAATATTAATATGTAGACAACATAATTCGGAAAAAACATCTATATTTAAGATTCAATACTTTGTCACGTAGATTTTGGCAGCCCATGAGTGTTTGTCGCCGAATAATACTCTACCTCCATCTCCTGGCGTAACATGAGGTGGGGTACTAGGATGTAAACACAAATGTTGATCAGGAATGTGTGCATATCTAGCATAAGGTTTCTTAGGCTTCTTCTTCTCTTTAAAAAAAATAATATAAAGATTTTGTTGTGGTTCTTCTTCTTCTTCCTCTTCCTTTTCTTCTTGCTCTTCAACTTCTTGTTCTATCTCTTGTTTCACTTCACGGGTTATAACTCCCGGTAACAAAACCGATTTCTTTGCAATTTTAGTTCCACGTTTATTTTCCCCTAGGAGTTTACCGTAGCGAGGGGTTAGAGTTCTAGTATCTGCTACTACGATTCGCTTACCTTTCGACTTGTCCCTAAAAAAATAAAAAATACTTAACTAAATTCGAAAAAGAAAGCTAAAGTTTGTATAATTAACACAAAGTTCATTTTAGAAACTAAAAGTTCGATCAAAAAACTAAAAGTTCGTTTTGTTGAGCCCATTATCAATTTAACCGAACAAAGAGTTCGGTCAATAAACCAAATATTCGGTTCATGAACATTCAAATATTTTTAAAACAATGTAATATTCGGTTGGTAAACAAAATTTGAAAGTTGACCAAACTTTTTGTTCCATTTTGGACTAAAAAGTTCGGTTGAAAAGGCCTATTACTGAGCTAATCGAACTCCAAGTTTTTATTATAAATAAATAAGTTTGGTTGAAAAGGCTTGAGAAACAAAAAGTTCGGCTAGCTCCTAAAATTTTCTTCTCAACCGAACTGTTCCTGGTGTTCTTCCTAACAGAAAGTTTGGTTGACTCGATTTGGTGTTCAAGAAATATTCCCACCGAAAATCACATTGGTACAACATTTTAAACCCTTATTTTCATGATTTCGATTCAATTAACAATAAAAAACGCATAAAAATAAAGGGGTTTGCCGGTAATTAATTTCTAATATGCATACTGAAACAATCAGGATTTGGTTCTCTCGTTTGGGTCTCGATTTTTGTTTGTACTTCCGCTTCAACCGGTTCTTCAATTTGTGGTAGAATATAATGATTCAATTGATTTGCAATGGCTACAATATCAGGATTCGGTTGTACATTTTTTCTGCAACTTTTAATACAAATCATTTATAGACGACAAGATTAATCGACGAAGAAATTCGTTTATGAATCAGTAATTAATCGTTTATGAAAAATGAAAAGAGAAAAGAGGAGAAGAAGAATTTTCAAAGTAAAATTCGGTTAGAAAGAGAAAAGAAGAATTATGTTAGTTTTTGTTTTATTTATGTATTTGATTTAGAATTAAGATTAGTATTAGATTAATATATAATTAGATTTAGGTGGTTATTAGATTAGGTTAAGTTTAATAAAGAACAATTTAGTTATTTTTTCTTATTATGACATTTCTTAGCTTTGCAGGCGGATGGCCTAAGCACGGATGATCCTTCAAATTTTGAATGATCCTTAAAAAAATCGATGTAATTCTAGTCAGATTATAGATTAAGAAATGGACTTGAGAAAGTTTCTCTTCTGCTCAAAAAAGATAGTCATGTTCAGTCTTTTATGCTTCTATCGAAGCCTAGTTTTATGCTATGGACGGAAAATTTAAATCCTCTACCAATGATGTCAATGCTTCAAAGAAGAGAAGTAGCCGTGAGAATTAAAGATTGCAAGCTCTACATCTTGGAGGAGAAACCTTCGAACATCTTTTCTTAGCAGATATGGAACTACTTATTGAGAGTTTTTCAAGTTAACTGGGTATTCTCAAACTCTTTGCTATAAATATTTTAGCTTGACATCAAAACAAGTTGAAGGGAAAGAATATAAAGATCTGAAACTTTTTATCGTATGTTATCTGTTGGGTACGTGGAAGGAAGGATATAAGATTACTTTTTTGGGAAGATCGAAGTATAGTGAAGTGATCATTCAGGTCATTAATTAAGTCCACTCTTATGTGGTGTTCGAATTTGGATGCTTTTAATAGTAACTAATCAGGTTATACTCAACTAAGTCCTTCATTCGGCAATAGTTGTCTAATTTGCACTAATATTTTTCTTTAATGTATCAACTTTTTTCAAATAAGATGTTTCCTTAATTTTTCTTGCTCTCATGATACGTTGTCTTCTCATGTTCGTGTATTACTATTTATCCATACTTGGCAAGAGAATTCTTTGTTTTTCTATGTTCTCCCTGCTGAAAGGAAGGATTTCTAGTCCTTTTATACCACGGTGCTTGCCCTATTTTACAATAGTAAGTGACGACCTACTATTCGTCAGGTAAAAGTCTAAAATAGCCAGCTCTATGGATTGCCATTTGGCTAGCAGTCAAACACAATATTGATGATGAATGGGCCGTGGGAATAATTTCCCTAAGAAAAACTTTATTCAATCAGTTTTTTTTGGCGGGTTATATAATTTTTATATGGGATCCACTAACTCTAAAAGAATTTTCTATTATCCAAAATCCAAATAGAAGTTTAGTATACTTAACCCTATTTTAGGGTGCTTCTGTAGCATCACAAAATAACATAAAGCCAAAAATCAAAGCATCCTTATCTCGTAAGGACCAATGTAGTCCATTTCGATCGTATCGGACGAAATATCTAAAAACGAGATGATTCTCACACTTTCACTGATATAAATTTTTCTGGGAATCTTGATCGGAATCGGTCTAATCGTCCAAAATCAATTTATTTCGGCTGAAATTGATTTATATTTTTTTTTTTTAATTTCATTAATTAAATAGTTTAGGGTTTTGACCGCCCACTTACACAAGTGAGGCCCTAAACCACCTGTACTATTCCTGGAGAGGCCGGGCCCACCCAATTGGAGAGGAGGTTTTTAGCAGTGGTTTTTCTACGGTCTGTTAAAAATTGCTCTTGCTATATTATGCCACCTCACGCCAAACACAACTCAATTTCAATAAAAGGTGATACCCCGAGACCCGAGTCTTCGTTAGTACACATTGTCTGTCATTTTACTTTTTTTATTGCATGCACTTCCAAGATTGGTTTTTGTTTTCAAACACATTAATTTCTAGAGCATCTGAAATGCGAATTTTATTAATTGGTGGGCTATCAGGAAATATGGAAATGTAAATTTTATTAGTAGGTGCGGTAACACTAGTACATGCTACTGTTGAATATGGAAATGTAAATTTTATTAGTAGGTGCGGTAACACTAGTACATGCTACTGTTGGAATAAACGTACAGTAAACTAAGTCTACTAGCCGTTCAATTTGTTGCGTTTTAGTTGCTTAGGATCCTAGTCTAATGGGTGAGCTATTAATCAGCTCATTCAGTTTTCTTTTCACTTTTATCGCATCTGCAGTTGTAGCAATGACTATAAATAGTCCTTTACAGTTCTAATAAAGATAGTTGATTCCTCTCTTATACTCTGCATACTCAACAATTGGTATCAGAGCGAATCCATAAGATTGCGAGTGACTCAAGAGTGTGAAGAATCAGAGATTCAAGATGTCAGAAAAATTCATGAAAGCATCAATTCCATCTTTTGATGGTCACTATGATTGGTGGTCCATGACAATGGAAAATTTTCTGAGGAGTAAGGAGCTATGGAGTGTGGTTGAGGAGGGGATCCCCGCTCCAACAACTGGTATTGCTGGAGCGTCATCAGGAAGTGATGCACAAAAGAAGGCAGTAGAAGAAGCTACGCTAAAGGACATGAAGGCAAAGAATTACTTGTTTCAAGCGATTGGAAGGGAAATCCTTGAAACGATTCTTGATAAAGGAACATCAAAAACCATTTGGTGTTCAATAAAGCAGAAATATCAAGGATCCACAAAAGTGAAGAGAGCTCAGTTGCAAGCATTGCGCAGAGAGTTTGAGTTACTCTCTATGAAGGAAGGAGAAAAAGTAGACAGTTTTTTTGGAAGAACATTAGTTGTGGTAAATAAAATGAGATCCAATGATGAACAAATGGATCAAAGTATTGTTGCGAGCAAAATACTTAGATCATTGACTCCCAAATATAACTACATTGTGTGTTCAATTGAAGAGTCAAATGATCTGAGTACTTTGAGTATTGACGAGCTACATGGAAGCTTGTTGATTCATGAACAACGAATGCATGGACAACAAGAGGAAGAGCATGTGCTGAAAGTGGCTCAAGAAGATAGAACCGGCAGAGGAAGAGGTCGTGGCATGTACAGCAGAGGACGCGGTGAAGATCATTTCCAAATAAAAGTATTGTTGAATGTTTCAACTGTCACAAGTTGGGACATTTTCAATACGAGTGTCCTGAATGGGAAAGAAGAGCTAACTATGCAGGAGTGGAAGAAGAAGAAGAACTCTTGCTCATGGCTTATACAGAACCTTCCAAACCCAAAAAAGAAGAAGTGTGGTTTCTTGATTCAGGATGCAGCAACCACATGACGGGAAACAAAGGGTGGTTCTCAACTCTGGAGGAGAATTTTAGCCGATCCGTAAGGCTTGGAAATGACATGAAGATGGCAGTGGTGGCCAAAGGAAGCGTGAAGATGCAGCTGAATGGCATAACTCAGGTAATATCTGATGTATATTATGTTCCTGAGTTAACCAATAACTTGTTAAGCATAGGACAACTCCAAGAAAAGGGATTGTCTATACTAATTCAACAAGGAGTGTGCACCATTTATCATCCTGTGAGAGGCATGATTATGCAAACTAGGATGAGCAACAACAGAATGTTTTGTATCTCTTCAAAAATCTCCCCAGGAACTGCATTGTGTCTTCAAGCTGTTACATCAACCTCTGAAAATGAAGCTCATTTGTGGCACTGCCGGTTTGGACACCTAAATTACAAGAGTTTGATAGCACTTGTTTACAACAAAATGGTGGTTGGCTTACCTCTCTTGAAGCTTCCAGAGAAGGTGTGCACTGTGTGTCTAACCGGCAAGCAACAAAGAGCACACATGCCCAAGAAGAGTATGTGGAGAGCATCAAGGAGGCTTCAGCTCATACACTCAGACTTGTGCGGCCCGATCAAACCAGCTTCAAAAAATGAGAAGAGGTACATTCTTAGTTTTATTGATGATCTAACTCGTAAGACTTGGGTGTACTTCTTACGTGAAAAATCAGAAACTTTCGCTACTTTTAAAGTTTTAAAGCGTGTGTAGAAAAGGAAACTGGTGAGTTTATATCTTGTCTAAGGACTGATAGAGGGGGTGAGTTTTTCTCTAATGAGTTCAAAGAGTATTGTCATTCACAGGGCATTATTAGGCAACTAACAGCAGCCTTCACTCCTCAACAAAATGGTGTTGCCGAAAGAAAGAATAGAATAACGATTCGTTCTATGCTAAATGAGAAGAGAATTCCCAAATCTTTCTGGGCAGAGGCAGCAAGATGGTGTGTGCACATACAAAATAGATGTCCTACGGCATCAATTGAAGGTAAGACTCCAGAAGAAGCATGGATTGGTGAGAATACGGTGGTAGATTACTTCCGCATCTTTGGATGCATAGCCCATGCTCACATACCAGATCAAAGGCGGAGCAAATTGGACGACAAGAGCAAAAAATATGTTTTTTTGGGAGTAAGTGATGAGTCTAAAGCATGGAGGTTGTATGATCCAATTTCAAAGAAATTAATCATCAGTAGAGATGTCGTATTTGAAGAAGAAAAGTGCTGGAGCTGGGAAGACAAACAAGATACACTAGAATGTGAGGTTGATGATCACAATAGTGAAGAAAACATTCAAGATGAAGGAGTGGACATTGTTGAACCTGTTGCACCAACCTCACCAAATCAAGGAAGCGGCTCAAGCACACATGAGGAGCCACCTCAACATGATCCAGAACCCGACACACATGAAGCTGCTGTGGAAGAAAGAAGTGTGCGAGAAAGAAGGAGACCCAACTGGATGGCTGACTATGATCTGGGGAGAGGTCTCAATGCTTTGATGATAGCTGAATCTGATCCTATCTCCTTTGAAGAAGCATTCACTAGCAAAGGGTGGAGGCAAGCAATGGCTGCTGAGATTGAAGCTATAGAAAGGAACCAAACTTGGGAACTCACTAAACTTCCTAGTGGTGTTAAACCTATAGGATTCAAGTGGGTATTCAAGACAAAGCTCAACAAGGAAGGAAAGGTGGAGAAACTCAAGGCTAGGTTGGTTGCAAAAGGGTATGCTCAATGATATGGGATTGACTACACTGAAGTCTTTACTCCTGTTGCAAGGTTCGATACCATTCGCATGATACTTGCAATGGCAGCTCAGTTTAGTTGGAAAGTGTTTCAACTAGATGTGAAGAGTGTATTTCTTCATGGTGAATTAAATGAAGAAGTATTTGTAGAGCAACCTCTGGGTTTCACCAAGAAGGGAGAAGAAGATAAAGTTTGTAGACTGAAAAAGGCTTTATATGGTCTCAAGCAAGCTCCACGAGCTTGGTACAGCAAGATTGAAGCCTATTTCATGCGTGAAGGCTTTGAGAAATGTCCTAGTGAGCACACTTTGTTTGCAAAAACAAAAGAAGAGAGTTTATTACTGGTGAGTCTTTATGTTGATGATTTAATTTTTACTGGAAATGATGAAGGGATGCTTGAAGATTTCAAGGCTTCCATGATGCAAGAATTTGATATGTCAGACTTGGGCAAGATGACATATTTCCTTGGCGTAGAGGTTAATCAAAGTGAAGATGGCATTTTCCATCTGTCAGAAAAAGTATGCGCGAGATATACTATCCAGATTCAACATGGAAGATACTAATGAAGTAAAGAATCCTATTGTACCAGGCACAAAGCTGCTCAAGGAAGATGAAGGTGACAAATTTGATGAGACATTATACAAGCAGATAGTTGGAAGTCTCATGTTTTTAACTATAACCAGACCCGACTTGATGTTTAGTGTGAGCCTAATAAGCAGGTTTATGTCTAAACCTACCATGACTCATTGGATTGCAGCTAAGAGGATTTTGAGATATCTGAAGGGGACACTAAACTTGGGAATACTTTACAAGAAGCAGGAGAAGGAACTAAAGCTTTTGGCTTTCACTGATAGTGACTATGCCGGAGACTTGAATGATCGACGAAGCACATCTGGTTTTGTGTTTATGTTGGGGAATGGAGCTGTTTCTTGGTCTTCAAAGAAACAATCTGTGGTTGCACTCTCCACCACAGAAGCAGAGTATATGCAGCTGCAATGTGTGCGTGCCAAAATGCTTGGCTTAGAAGGGTGCTGGAAACTTTGGGTTTTAGAAACACATCATACACTATGATTATGTGCGATAATAGTTCTACTATACAATTGTCCAAAAATCCAGTTTTCCATGGCAGAAGCAAGCATATTGATGTGAAGTTCCATTTCTTAAGAGATTTGGTGAATGAAGGAGTCATTGGTTTGAGCTATTGCAGCACATCTGATCAAGTTGCGGACATCATGACAAAGCCTTTGAAGCTGGAACAATTTGAGAGGCTCCGTGCGCGACTTGGAATGGTTAATATAAGCTAAACTCAGGCGTCTTAGCTTAAGGGAGGGATTGTTGGAATAAACGTACAGTAAACTAAGTCTACTAGCCGTTCAATTTGTTGCGTTTTAGTTGCTTAGGATCCTAGTCTAATGGGTGAGCTATTAATCAGCTAATTCAGTTTTCTTTTCACTTTTATCGCATCTGCAGTTGTAGCAATGACTATAAATAGTCCTTTACAGTTCTAATAAAGATAGTTGATTCCTCTCTTATACTCTGCATACTCGACAGCTACACTGCTCATATATGGGGCTCGCATAAAGCAGCAAAGCCTCCTTGTAACATATATATGAAGTTTATTTATCTGGTGGATACATATAGGCAATTACAAAGATCACAAATTAACTTCCTTGGTTGTTTCATCTAGTAATTAAGTAGGTTTTCTTCATATAAATGTGATATTAAGCTACGCATAGAAGCTATTCATTAAAATTGACAGTTGAACGATAAGTAGCACCAGCACCCCACCCTACGGGAATGACATTTAATGCAAGTAGCATCTCTCTAGTAGAAGACTTGAGACGTAAAGATAATGGACCTGTCAATGCAGAATCTGAGTCCAACTTCCATACAGCACCCCATAATTGTTGCATTGGTCGCCAATTAGCAGAAGCTGAACTATCTTGAAGATCAATAGAAGCAATATCACTTTTTCCTTCTTCATATTCAACCAATGTAGAAAAGTAGTGAGGATTTGAACCTGCATCAACCTTAAACACAATATTTGTGCCTGGATAGTTGCATTCCACTCTGCAAGTCACACAATATACAATCAATCCCTAAGCCCTTAACAATGAAAACTCATTTGGAATATGTTGCATCGCACATGCAAGATGCAACATGCATCATTATCCAATCATTCGTGTAATTATGGTTAACTTTGTTCAGGATATAATAGTTTTAAGAAAAAAGTAAATAAACAAATATACCGTCGATATTCTATCTGCAGAATGCCAGCATTGCGCAATTGTTGTTCTTCGCCAGAAATAGCCATGGCACCAAAAGCTGTACCGCTCAAATCAAAATGGGTTGATTCTGAGACACAACCTGCGCACTCGTCTGTAATAACTACAGTTACTGGTTTTGCCGAACAGGATGAATGTGCCGTGCACTTTACCTATATAATATATCCAAGAGACTTACAAATTTAAGTATTCATTCAACATTATCAATAAGACTGACAAACCAATGATGATAAACAGTTGAATTAGTCTAAAGATCGTTAGTGTATATTCACACATCACCTGATAACAGCTACCACACCCTTTTCCAGACTTATAGAGAGAAGGGCCACCGGCTGATATCATTGACGAGAAAGGTGATCGCACTACAGCATTCCCATAACCACAAGCACCACCTATCATGTACACACAAACATGATCATTTAACACCATCAATTTTAATCATAAGAAAAATATGAAGAAGAAAGAGAATGTGAAACGGCATAGGATTCTACTTGATCACAGGTACAATTCAATATTAGTTGTGTGCTGCTTTTTTCATGGTAACTTAAGATGCATGAGCATGATGATCGACCTCAGATTTTGGGTATTGCCCTTCCAATAGAAAGGCATATAGGCGCTAGCCGTATTTCAGCTTAATTAGGATCTCCAAGAACCAATTTTAATTTGGTAGATAGAAATGGTCTGCCAATAGCTAATAATGTCACTTTTTTTGACCCCGAACACATACGGTAATTTCAAACTAAGCTAATTAAGATGGCTAGTCACATTCTATCTAAGCAATTACTAATCTCTCTTATGAAATACTGGCCTAGCCAAACGTGTATACATAGTGAAATGCTAAAACTGCGTGTGTAGTATATATATATATATATATATTATCTCTTTATCTAATGTGCATGTATGCACTCGCTCCATCGTGACTTACCATCACTACCGGCACCATTGGGACCTCCATACCACGTAGCCCCGGCTGATGAGAAACCGGACCCATTAGCTGGTGACACATATAAGTTTCTGGGGTTGAAAGAAGAACAATATTGAATGAAAAACAGAAGAACTGAGAGAGAAAAGATGGTAAAGAAGTAGGAATAAGTCTGGTGAAACATTTTAAGAGCAGCCATAGTTAACAACTAGCTAGCTAGTGAATAGAAGATGAATTGTGAAGTGTTTATTCCTTTTTTACTCTAAAAGCTGTTATTTGTTTGGATGAGTTTAATGTGAGAAAATAGAGTATTTATAGACAATTAGAAGACATGGTAAAAAAAATTATTTAGGAGACATCTTAATCAAATCTAGGAGGATCTTAATTAAATCTTAATTTAAATCACTCATGAGAATTTTATGTACACTCTTCTAATGAAAATAGCCATAGGGCGTAGCTTAATTGCAGGCAGTTACGGCACATATATGGGGAATGACCGTCATTTGAAGGTAAGTCATCAACGAAGAAGAAAAGGGAGAAAAATGGTTTTTTTGCCCCCGCTATGCAGAGGGCAAAGAAAGAAAATAGACCTTATAGGTCATTTGAGAACGTGACCGGGTGATGCATATGCTATATCCATATCCCAAATTGATAAGACAAAAGCCATTAAAAAAAGATTAATTTTTTATCACATAAAATTAAACGATTATATATAATTTTAAGTAACACGCGGTATTTGCATAAAAGAAAACACGGTGTCGCGGCATTAATAAGGTATTAATTAGAGTAGTAAAGTCTACCGGTGATAGTTTAAGACTTATTGGCACTAAAATTTTTATCAATTAAAAAAAAATGTTTAGGTAAAGAGAAATTTGAAAAAATACTCCAAAATCGAATGTTATTTTGGAAAAACGCCTTATTCTAGAGGAGTGGAAAAATGCCTTATTTTGTTAGATTTTTCATCCAACCAGGTTAAGTCATATGTATGGATTTACTCATATAAAAAAGACAAATATACTCTTCAAAATTCAGGGTTTTATTTTTGTTTAATTTTTTCTTTAGTTTTTTATTTAATTTTTTATTTTTTATTTTTAAAAATAATCCAAATGATCCAACGGTTAAAAAAAATCCTAGATAATCTTGATTTCAATTATTTCATAAAAAAATGCTAAATTATTTATATTTTTATTTTACATATTTTTCTTGCCAATTTAAATAGTAATCATGTAATATATGCTTGGTATAGTGAAAGGGTCATAAAAAGCTTTTCTTAAAAAGCTTTTCTTTAAGAGCCAGTTTGACCGCCAAAAGTAAAAGTAAGAAGAAAAAAAAATTAATAAAAAAAATTATTTTATTTTATCTTTAGTAATCATTCATATATTTAGAAACACAAATTAATTTTAAAAATTTTAATTAAATTAAATCGAAAAATTACTTTATTTCCCCGCAATGCTAACACCCTCTTAACTAACCCATAAATAATCGAAAGAAGAACATATTCCATTTGGTTGATGCTATCATGTGTTCCATGTCCCTTTCGTTCCTACTCTCTTGTTAGCATCCAGCCTCGTCCGCCATATAAGGCAAAAAGCATCATCATCATCCACTGATAACAACAAAAATTGCATTTCGACAGAGTTATAACAACATTCCCTAATATGGTACGATCATCCACTTATACGGTTGGTCACGTTGGTGTGCAAGCATCATAGAAATTCTCAAACAATTCCCTGAGTTTACACAGTACACACTACTAACTAATTAACAACTTACAATCAGCCCCCATATGAATGGTTCTTTAAACGTTCCATTTCCCCTTGACTACTCGAGTCAAAACTTTATCATAAAGTCACTAGATGGCCATATCAGTGACCTGAGTTCAAAACTCGTTAGAACTGTATTCTTTGCCGATAAAAAAACAGAAAGAAAAAATCTTCATCATAAAGCACTCCTTTGCTGCAAACCGCGTCCCTCAGAGCTCAGTCCATGGCACTCCTACCAAATTTAATGGATCAATCAACATTTCCCCACCTAATATGTGCGGACAGTACTAAGCTATCCTTTCATATTTGGGTGCAATATTTTGTCAACATCGTCATACGTATGTATGATTTCTTTGCCATCAGTCTCCAAAAAGATGTTCATGCAGATTAATCTTTGTTAGTTTTATATTTCCGATTTACTTGACCCGCTTTTATTGGAATTACTGATTATATTTTTACTGAAATTCAGTTAGACTGAAAGTGATTCACCCATTAAGTTTGCCGTTAATGGTGGTTATTGGACGTTGAAACCCATTCTGATTGACAGAATTCCGTGGATCTCAGTCAACGGTATTTAACCTGATCGCATAGTAAGAAAATCTCTCTATCTTTGTCGGGAAATATATATCATCACCCCCGTAAATTAAGCAAATTTGTTTCTTTCAGCTCTTCCATTTGAATGGTATAAGCATACAAGTAACAAGTGTGTATGCATTACACAAATTACATGTGTCGGATTCTTAGTTCACGTAATAAAAGCCAAAACAAATAATCTTGAACCCTTGACGAAGATGACAAAAGAAGAAAAGAAAATCATGAACGTATTTAACCATTTGGTCATAGAGTGAGTCTATACAAAAGGCAATGGAAGTATTCAATCTTATGATAGTGAAATTACTAGAAAAATTGACTTTTTTTTTAGTTTGATCAGCGAATTACCGAAAAGAATCAGAAAATACTTTATTTTGTTGGCCACTGTTTGATGTTTAAAATTGAATTTCAAAAATTATTGATTAGGATTTTACTTTACTATCGTCTAATTTTGATGATTGGTGTTGTTGCGACCATACGGTGTATTTTTTGCATGATTTCCATAAACACAATCTTGCACAGTCAGTTATAAACGTGAAGATAATAAATTAGGTTTATAGGATATTAGTATTACTGACCACTATAAATCCTTAAGCATGTTGCCTGATCACCAGGACGAAAATCTGTGATTGGCCGTGAGCGGATAATAGATGGTCCTAGTTGCCAAACGTGTGAATAAAAATACCAGTCCAGGCCGAAAATTTGCTAGCTAGTCCAAAAAACTCGGACCGTGTTAATCATTAGTCCATCCGAAAAACCCACTTTAACCATAGGTCCAAAAATATAAAAATTACTTGACTACCCACTTGCCAAACGTGTGAATAAAAACACGGTATTTGTTCGTTCTTCCCCTGTATTCTTCGTTCTCCTTGTCTTCCCGTTTCTTCTTCTGTGATCAAAAATCCACAGAAACCACATCTCGATTATTTCAATTTCACCACTCAAAACTGAAATCTATGGCACGGTTTGCCAAAACCACCTAAAACTGAAATCTAGGACACGTTAGAGAAACTGAAATCCAAAACCACCTGAAACTGAAATCTAGGGCATAAAAGCCTAATCGAAAATCAAATTGAAGAAATCAAAAAGGGTGTGATGCAAAATACACTTGCGATTCAAAAAAGGTGAACAAAATGAGATTAGATAGCAGAAATAGTGTATGAAGTAAGTTTCCATCTTCTCTAAAGAAATAAAAAAAACTCTCTTCCCCCTCATTTGAATATGTGGTTGTATCCCCTTTTATGAAATTGAATATCGACTGTTGAAACCGGAACAGAAGCAAAAATTGGTAAGGAAGCTCTGAAATTATTTCTGTTTATACTTCTAATTTTATTATTTTGTTGATACTAATTTTTTCCTGTTTAAAACCCTAATTTATGCTTGAAGTATCAGTACAAGTCATTATGCACTGTTGGATTCTTAGAATATTGTTGTGTGTATGATCCATCAGTACATATTGACATATACTATGTAAAAACCTCTTTTATGATTGAATAAGCCTCAGCATATATTGATATGTATTGTTGGATACTTAGATTACATTTATATTGGGTACATATCAATATGTACTATCATGCAAAAGGAAAAAAATGTGTAAAAATAGTATGTTCTGACATTACATATTGATATGTACTGATGGAAAAACTGACTTCTAACATTACATATCCATCAGTACGTATCAATATCTACTAGGTTTTCACTCAGTACATATCAATATCCATTGGTATGACCCATGTGTACGCTTTCCTTTAGCTTGTGAGAGTTTCAAGAGAATGGATCGGGGTTGGTTTTCTCTTTTGTTTTTTCTTATCATTTTGTGTGCCATCCCTTAATGGATGACGTTAAATTGCAGCAACTGCTATGGAGTATTTGAAGAATGGGTTACAAAATCCCCCTGTTGATTGGAACGGTGATCCTTGTATACCTTGTGAATATGCATGGACTGGAGTTACGAGTTCAGAAGGACCTCGTGTTCGGGTCGTTTCTTTGTAAGTTTGGCTCACTATACTGAAATATATGTTTTGCTATATATCTTTTTTCTTATTGGTATTTCCAAATCCTGTATCCACCAAAGGATTTTATGCCTTTGCTTTCTCCAGAAACTTAACAAGTATGGCTCTTTCGAGAAATATTACGAGGCTTATTTCCAATATGACTGCTTTCACAGATATGTAAGTTCTGCGAACTCATCTTTCTGATATTGCGACAAATGATGTCACGACTAATGAGACTGTAAATGACACAGCTGGCTCGGGAGAAACAGTTTGACAGGGACCATTCCTGATCTTGGCAAACTACGGTTGCTGAAGACATTGTAAGTTCATTCTCTTTGACGTGTTCGTGCAGACACATACACAAAAACATGTGTTGGCAGTAAAACCCTAGACTTTATGCAACATCCGAACCGTGAAACATCGCTAGGCCCACTCTGTAGCTTTCATGGATGAAAATTTTCCAACCTGCATTGGATTACATATAGGAAGTGGTTGTCTCTAACTTGTTTTCATTTGTTTATATAGGCATCTGGAGGATAATGAGTTGACTGGACGTATTCCTTCATCTCTAGGGACAATTGCAAACCTTCGAGAACTGTAAGCTCCTCATCATTGTGCTATTCATTCTTATTCTGTTTAAAATTTATATAAACATTGTTAAACAGTAAACAAGTTAATCATATTGTCAAAGAAGTAGGGACTTCATTTGTCGTCCGGGATATTGTAATTCAAGTCATTCATATTTTCCTAAATAGTGCTGTTATTCCTTTTATTTCATCTTCTTACAGAACAACAATTTGAGGGGTCAAATTCCGAACAGCCTTTTGGAGAAACAAGACTTGAATCTCAAGTACGACAAATCGTTCATCTCTTTACTTTATATTATAACACGATTTGACACATTGAATCTTCCAGTAGTTAATCTGTTTCATTTGCTTCTCATCAGGACTTCTCCTGGAAACAACCTCCTGTGCCTTGATAAATATTTGGCGTTCGGCTATGCTGTTTCTTCTCTACGTCATTAACAATCTCAACGTAGTTCACTAATCGTTCATTGTTTCTTCACACCTAGAACCTTAATTTCCCAACACCCACAATTGCAACCATTTTGTACAGATAAATTTGTTGTTGGTTCCAAACACATGTTCCATTTCCTTTTCTAATGAGCACTGATCCTTCCTTGATAGTATTTTTGGATATACATACATTAGCATTTGGGACCAATTGTTTACCTCTGAACAATGAAATGAATGTTTTTCCTTGAACCCCAAGAGCGTGCATGCTGGAAATACTATCGAATGAATCTTATCTCATTCTACAGATTCTTTTCTATTCACTCCGGTAATGAGGCTATAGCAATGTGCTTCGATGATCGCTTAAAATTGTGAATCACTGTAATATGTACGGGATACATCTCCAAATTTTTATTTGGGTCGATGAGTCTGATGGGTTAACTTATCAGTTTTCATTGCAATTTGTTTTAAACTTACAGCATTCATCTCCAACTTGCATTGAAGGAGTGGACTGATTTTTCTCTTACCAGAAAGATCATCCCAAGTGTGTAAGTATCACTCTTCTTTGTGAAATGGCCTGTAATTGTGTATTCTGGAGCAATACTTAGTACATACCAATGGATATTGGTATATACTAAGTGAAAACCTAGTAGATATTGGTATGTACTAAGTGAAAACCGAGTACATATTGATATGTACTGAGTGAAAACCTAGTAGATATCACAATACATATACACATATACACATATAATTACCAAAGCAAACAATTAGAAGCTCGGCTGGTACCCAAAAATAAACTACTTTGAGTCTCAAGGAAGAGCACGCGTGTAGAACAGAATGAAATGGGATTGCAGAATACACACCCAAAACAAAGATCTATATACAGGTAACAATCAATCATGAATAAGCCTCAGTATATATTGATATGTATTGTTGGATACTTAGATTACATTTCTATTGGGTACATATCAATATGTACTATCATGCAAAAGAAAAAAAATGTGTAAAAATAATATGTTCTGACATTACATATTGATATGTACTGATGGAAAAACTGACTTCTAACATTACATATCCATCAGTACGTATCAAATATGTGTAGTTGGACAGGTTACAGTTGGATAGTACATATTAATATGTACTGGGTAGAAATTATCAATGAGGCAGATAGGTCCTGGAATGGTCCAGTAGATGCAGCATCCATGTAATTAGTGTAAGGGTACAAGAGAAACCATCAGCAAAACGGACCGCTGCCCTCAATGCAAAGGTGAGAAGGTTTTCAAAGAGAAGAAGATACTGGAACTGCATGTTGAGAAGGGAATGCAAAACGGAAAGAAGATCAAAATTCCCTGGAGAAGCCGACCAAGAACTCTAACAACTTGATTACTCAAATCAACCTCAACTCCTTTGACTCCTGAGACAAACAAAACCCACAAATTCAATCATCATTACAAACATCTCCCTTAATACACATATAATCATAAACTCAAACCTTACATATCGATATGTACTGAGTGAAAACGTAGTAGATATCGATATATACCGATTGAAAACTTGGAAGATATCACACATTTGATATTGACTCCTTGTTTGATGAGAAGTCTGACATTTGTTAAATATTATGAAGTTATAAGGTTCTAGTAAACCAACACACTGAAAATAAACATAACAGAGAAGCAAATCTGATAAATTGAAGATGTGTTAAGTTTCTTTGTTGTTCTACTCTAGAACCTCATTCATCAAGTTCACAGTATATTTAGATATACATTCTTCTATTCACAGTACATTTAGATATACACCTACCTATTCGTAAGAGATAATCGAATACGTACATATTCAAGAAAATGATGGACACCAACTAATCTGAAGAAAAAGATACCATTTGGTTTAACAAAACTTCAAGATGATACTCACCCCAGATAATGGTATTCCATGCTCTACAAATGACTTGATACGTACATTTTCTAGAGTATTTCTCTTTTACACCTGAGTTCTACAAGAAAATTCAAAGGCCATAAACACACAAATATAAAGGGATTTATATTGCATAAATCAACGCAGTAAGAAAGCTTTAGAAACAATAGTTTCGTGATGAGAAAAAACTACAGCCAGGAATAGAGAGTGATGCTAACATGGATGAATGCTAGAAGTATGCTGCTAACATGATAGACTAAAAAGCAGAGTAGTAGAAATACTAGAAACACACATCAAGAAAAGGCTTAATAGGTTCGCGAGGGAACTAACAAGTCTAAGAAAGGAGATTAATGATCAGCATATGAAATGTGGACAGCAAGAAGATAAAACAGATGAGAGTGAGGTCAAAGACATGAAAATGAAAAAAAAAAAGCAATCAGACTAAAAAAGGCAGGATATAGGAAATTATATAGTGATGTTTTAGAACTTGCTTCTAAGGAGTAAAAAAGAGGCAGAAATAAAAGTGAGGCAAATACAGGTTTAAAAGAGAATAAGAGTAAATGCAAGACTAAAAAACTTTTGTTTACAGATGCTTATATAAGATCGCATTCATAAGTGAGTGAAAAGAGCAGCAGCATATAAGATTCTTGAAAGTGTGCATAAACAAGTAAGAGTGAATGGCAATCAGGCCTAGATAGAATAACATCTAATTTAATTTAGTCGTTAAAAATTGAGCAAATTGGAATAATATAGAGGTTATCTAAGATTACAGATGAACAACTTTTTCTAGCAGCAATAAAGTAAGTAAGGTGGAATGATTAGAAAATGAACATAAACATTATCAAAAAAAGACAATTAGGATTAAACAGACAAGGTTGATATATAGGTTTATATATATTAGTTTAGATAGATGCATACAAGATTTAGGTAGATCGATAATGCAGGAGTTAAAACATATATCAAAGCGAGAAGATAGAGTACAAAATAACAACAAATTAAATGGCAGATGCAACTAATTATGTAACTAAATGCAGATTGAGCAATCAAAAGAAAAAGGAGATGGAGAGATTCCATCGGCCCAAACTGATGAATCCATTTCAGTGAAAGATTGAATGTGTGAAGTAGGTCGTGTCCAAAAGGTTACATAGTTGAAGTTGTTGTCTAAATATAAAAAAAGTTCAGTCCTACATCTTTGAATCCAAAGATTCTGAAGGTAAAATATTCTGGCTTTGTTACTGGATTTATATCAATTCTGTCATTGCAGATTGAGCAATCAAAAGCAATGGTAAAAAGGAGATGGAGAGTCAATTCAAGGTCATATCTTGTCCTCAATTTTCAAACCAGAACTCCTAAATTTAAAGCATTAGTCAAATATTAGGGAAAAAACCTTCAGACAGATTCAACAACAATACCACCATAAAAATTATTGTATCAAGTCATTTGTAGAGCAAAATCAAGTCAAGAAAAACAAAATCAATTAAAAAAAAAAAAAAACCTTAGCAATACGGATAACACTTCTCTTCCACATCATATAAGAGCAACCTACCATCAAATCGATCCCAACTAACATTCCCATAATCATCTATGTAATCAACCCCATCTTTCATCTATTTCACCTGAATGAAATGCGAAAGTAGAAATGATGAAAACTAAGTTTACCACTATCACATCCTCTGGTTTTAGTTTGTAGGGAGAGTTAGAATTCTCTGGTTTTCGTCTACCAATCGTTATCGCCAGAGCTCTCCGGTTGTTGGAGAAGTAAAAGTAGAGTTAGATCTAACTTATAAGGGTGTTTTAGGCTTTTAGAAAATACGTTTTATAACTTCCACACGTGTGATGGACCATGAGTTAAATTTTTAGATCCTAAAACAAGTTTTTGGACTAGGGATTAAACCGGGTTTGATGGATGGATTAGGGGTTAAACGGATCTTATATCTAGGATTAACTAGTAATTCCTACAAATTAAGTTTTTGCTAGATGGTCCAAAAACCCGGACCGTGTTAACCATTAGTCCACCCGGGAAAACCACTTTAATAAGTCCAAAAACGTTTTAAAAACTACCAATTACAGTTATACACATCACGTGTGAACCATCCATGTACTTCATCTTCTCCACTTTTTAGTTTCTTATAACTGAATTTTCAGTTTTAGCTACTTTAAACCTGAAAATCTAGGGCAAGATTTTGGCATAACGACATCAATGAAACCATCAACCAAAACTATTAAAATCATCAACCAAAAATGAGAAACATCCAGATCCAGTAATATCATTAACGAATGTAAAGAAAACCATTGATGTTGATGCTAAAGAAAAAAGAGAGTGAGAAAGAGAGCTTACGCTTCCATTTCTTGAATTTGATGTTGGGTATGACTATGATAACGTTTTTTTTCCGCACATTGAGTTGTTGGATCAGCTTGGTCATCACCCGAGCCACCTTCCAGGTACTCACTTCTAGATTTACTATCGAACTCATCAACCGTACTACTAATCCTCGCCAGGTCGTTGTCCGATATCATACCCAGGGGATAATGTTGAGTATGATCAAATATATTTGGCTAAAACATATTCATCCATTGATCTTTCATATTATTATAGCTTTTTCTATTTTAATGATTTAGTAATAAAATGCATGTTATAAAAAATGTAAATGAGAAATCAAGTAGAAGCAGCTAGCACCTAGCAGACTAATGTATTTGGAAAAAAAAGTGATTCCTTGGCGCAGTATATATCGATATGTATTGTATAAATTCCTAGTTTATGTTTAAATATAATCCAACAATACATATCGGCATGTATTTGAATATGATCCTACAGTAGAAATATATATGTACTTAGGAAAAAAGTGATTCATTGATGTGGTACATATCAATATGTGCTGGGTACAAAAGCTAGTTTATGTATAAATACACATCATTCCCCGTCACACACCTAGTTTATCCATGATACTACAGTATATACTGATATGTACTTAGGAAAAAAATGATTCGTTGATGCAGTACATATCATTATGTATAGTTTATGTCATGCCAGATTTTTTTTACAGATGTTGTATGTATTATATACAGCATATATCAGTATATACTGGGTAGAAAGTTAGTTTATGATGATTTCTGATGCTTGAACAATATGATGATTTTAGAGAAAACAATACAGTAGATATTGATATGTAACTGACTGTATCGCTGACCTAGTATTACAGTAGATATTGATATGTACTGCAGTATTCTGACAATACATATTGATATTACTGTAGTAGTCTGACAATAAATATTGCATGTACTAAAGTAGTCTGATAATAGATATGTTATTAGATATTAATTTCTAATTTGTTGAATGTATTGAAGTAAGTTACTGTGTTTTCACAGTAGCATTGTTATGTTTGTGTTTATTTTTTTTAATTCTTATTTTTCCTCAACCACAGATTACTAACTAAAAAAAAATATTGGCAATAAAAATTACTAATAGCGAGGGGGCGCCCCCTCGGGCCGTAAATGGTCAATAACACTCAACCACAGATTCAATACATATCTCCTAATACTCACTACATATCACACAATACATATCTCCTAATACTCACTACATATCATACGATACATATCTCCTAATACTCAGTACATATCCTACAGTACATATCTCATAATATTCAGTACATATCCTACAGTACGTATCTCCTATTACTTTGTATATATCAAACAGTACATATCTCCTAATACTTAATACATATCCTATAATACACACATAAAGAATAGTAGAACAACCATTACCAAAACACCCATCCCTTGATTGTGTATTAGATAGTAGAGACTTTAAAAATATGATCTTATGTCTTTAAAAAGGCACAATTAAGTGTCTCGAATAATTTTTACATTCTCTACATGACACCCAAACTGCTCCAAAGCAGATTGAAAAAATAAAGCTTCATTTATTGTCGAGTCTACGGATGGTGGGGAGAACGGAATGATGATATATCTTAACGCCACCATACCATCTACGTGTGAACTCTCATCCACTAGGAAGCTGTGGTTGCTTTTCGAATCTACCAACGCTTTCATGGCTTGCTTCAGCATGTCAGTTTTCTTGTTGGTTGCTGGAGAGTCCATTCTCGGAAGAATTTTGTTGTCAAGGCGGAGCATCCCAGCTGTGAAAAATTCAAGAATATCATTATCCACCTTAGAATCAGAATATGTCTCAGTTTTTCTTGTATCGGAGCTGATAAACTCTTTTACTGTCATATTCCTGCAATTGTTTCATGGTAACGTTATTCCGTCTGTGATATATACGTTCTGGAAATATGTTGTATTATCTACTTCCGAATGGAACTTCAAACATACTTTTTGTTTCATATTTTGTGAAATGCATGTTAGCAGTCGTAAGACGCTGAACAAATAAAGGAATGAGTGTGAACTTACTTTCTGTCCTGGAAGATTTTATCCTTGTCCAAGAGATGGATATCACTCATCCTCACACAATCAATCAACTTGCTAGTTTTTCGATCGATAGCTGGAATTATATCTGCTTTATTATGAAATGTATCTGCAATGCTCTGGTCTCCATATACACAAACAAAACTCCCATAATTTTCAAACCTGAAAAGAAGTTGATAAACATAATCATGTTTCATGGAAGATTTGATGTAACATGACCAGAGTCATTATCGGGGTAATCATGTGCTCTATTACAAGTTATATGTATGTACCAAAATTCAGAGAGAAATTTATCTGCAATTCGATCAAACTATTCTAATCCACTAGATTGAAGAAGTACTTAAACGACTTCAGTCTAAAATCACAATTTCAGTTCAAATTTCTCCAACAAATATGGGAAATAGACAATATACCTCTAAAGTAAAACCAAAATTACCTGAGTAATAAAGCCAGTCACTTGAGAGTTTGATTGCTCCATAACATGTACCACATGCAATGGTGTTCGGAGAACAACAAGAGGACATGAAAGAGCGTGTCTTCCAAATATACAGGAAAGAAAGGAACCCACAATAAAGATTTATCTAGTTCTACAACTTGCTTCATTTCATCGCTATCATTTTCCAAATATACCGAGAATGATGGTTTCGGAATAAAGACAAGCTGCAATTTACACAATAAGAGACAATAGACTTACCAATTCTTTTCCATGATCAAATCTTCTCTTATTCAAGAGGATTCCTCAACAAAGATCTACACCAAGATCACACCAAAAATGGATTACATTGTTTACACCAATATCAAAGAATAATTATCCTGAAATTTTATAAACAATTGAACTTGTGATGGTTGTTACCTGTACCATCTTGGAGGGTTCACGTATTTTAGGACTTGAGCAATTAAGATAGTTGTGTTGATTTTTTTTCAAAAACAACAATAAATTCCAGTGAAGAATCTTGTTCATTGCCAAATTCAAATCCATGAACACCTAGTAACGCGTTATCTTCTAATAACATTAACACAAATGAACAACAAACCAATACAAAATACATAATCAGTATCAAGAACATCAATAAATGAATAGACGTAATTGGGAATTCAACAAATTTAACATAATCCCAAGGTTTAGTATATATACCTTATTGTATCGATGCTCAAGATACTTCTGGCTTTGCATATTCAAATCTTCTTCAAACATTTTGCATAAATAGAGATCCGGCAGCACAAAACCACAACCTAATCATCTACGAATTATTTAGTCACAACATATTAACTCACCAGTAATTCCCACAAAACCTTGGAAGTTGATGGATATACAAATAAACTGAAATGAATGATAACGAGGGGGCGCTGCCCCCTCGACCCCCTACCGTAAATGATAAAAATGGAGCATCAAGAAACCAAAATGATATTCATTGTTTTACAGTATGACCTCAATGAAAGATCACCTATGTATGCACAACAAAAAAACATAGATAAAACAGTACAAGCAAATATGTACTGATGCAGCTGTAAACAAAAAAGGAACATCAAATAAATAAAGAAATCAAAATAGTCATTCCACATCATATAAATTCACATATCAAATAACAATCAACCTGAAATTTTATGAAGATCCTAGTAGATATCGTTACATATTGAGTGAATACCTAGTAGATATCGATATGCACTGAGCGAAAACCTAGTAGATATTGATATGTACCGAGTGAAAACCTAGTAGATAGATACCCGTCTATGATACTCTAACAATTAGTCAAGACACTTCACTATTGTGTCTTTAAGACAGTAGAACTCCACAGTCTATCAAGCACAGGACCATATTTCCTTAAATGTCAAGGAATAACATTGTTTAAAAGTAAATATTGCTTACAATATAATTACTCGATGGAACCAGTATGAAAATGAAAAATCATACCAAATAGTCCCAACTTATGTTAGAAATTGCAGAGGATCCTAAATCACTTTAGAAGTTGCTATTAAGCAATTTCCTCTCAGATGACCAACATAAACAACACCTGAAGTCCATGACATCAATTGATAAACAATAAATGCAACCTGGAATGCTGTTAGGAAATAACTGAACCCTAATTCCATAAAACTAAAATAAAAAATCACCACTAACCTTCAGGGCTCCCTTGACCAATTAATCTAGCTTTCTTTCATTTCTCTTCCAACGCAACAGACATCTTCTTAACAGGAGAAGAACCAAGAACTCTAACAACTTGATTACTCAAATCAACCTCAACTCCTTTCACTCCTAAGACAAACAAAACCCACAAATTCAATCATCATTACACATCTCCCTTAATAAACATATAATCATAAACTCAAACCTTACGTACTTACCATCAGCCTTAACACGACCCTCAAATTTCAAATCCACCATGAATTCTGTCTATAAATAAAAAAAAAACTAAAACCATCACTTCAGTAACGAATCAATTTTCATAATGGAAAAATCATCATAATTTCCACTAATCCTCAGAATCAGTATTCAGATTGTGAATTAGAATCATCAATTAGTCAAACTCACCAATAATTCCGACAAAACCTTGGAAGTTGATGAAATTGTATCCATTTGCAGAGATTATTTAAGGAGGAAAAGAAGAAGAAGAAGAAGAAGAAGAAGAAGAAGAAGAAGGATTAGAGTTGGAGAAGGCAAAACAATTAGGTTTAAGGAACTCATCAATGTTGGTTTATCATCAACATGCATTAACTGGATCTATGGGGCCAACAGACAGATCAAGTCTGCTATTAATCAGGGCATATAGAACTGAAGAAAATGAAATCCTCTGTAATATCGTCTAAATATAGACATAAGGTTGTTTTGGGCATTTATAAAAAAAACATAATAAATCTTGCACGTATAATGGACCTAAGATTAATGTTTTTGGTAAACCATCTTCTATGGTGGGCCAGCCATTAAATGGGTCCTCTAGATAGGATTAACTAGTAATTCCTACCATTAAATTATCTGTACTAGCCGGTCTGCCCAGCCCGATAGATTTAATAGCTTTTGGATCAGGTCTGGTCTGCATGGCCTAACAAAGTAAATGGATCAGCAGCTCGGCCTTGCCCGTTTTACACCCCTACTTGCCTGGCTGCCCCATCAAATCTTGGTTCAATCAGAAATGGGGGCCAGCCAACAGATATATTTATTGTTCTTCTTTGGGTGATGGTGATATTTGTAGCAAGCCTTGTATTCCGAATGTGTGGTGGTGGGACTGTTTTCCCAGATGAACTCATGTTGCAATTGAAGTGTTAATTTGAAGCAGGCGTTCTATTTTGCAAGTGCGGTTGGTGGAGGTGGAAGGACTGTTTCCCAGATGAACTCCGGTTACAGTTGAAGTGCTAATTCGATGCTGTTTGGTTGTCGTGGTTTTCTTCTACAAATGAGTTTGTTTCTTGCAAGCCACACTGCCCACGACAGGAAACAGGAGGGGGTAACATATGTGCTGGTTTTGGCGGTGAGTAATTAACTGTTGAATGGCGGTGGTTTGGATCAACAGAGAAAGCCTATTTTGGTTGAGGGTGGGACCAACAGATAAATGGTTAAAAAGAATATTCTAGGCCACAATTGCTACCTGGCATTGCATCAGCAGAGGTTCCCAGTGTTTTGAGCAAAGTTGCAAGTCGGGCAGAGATGTCGTTTGATTCTTTCTACAAGAGACGGAATTTATGGGGGACGAGGTAATGTCAAGAAGTAACGCGAGGGGAGTAAAAAATGAGTAGTGACAATACAATATTCATTCAAACAAAGCAAGCAGACAGTACAAGAACATGGTATCATAGTCATTGATTGTAGCCAAGGGAACCAAACTAGATTGTACTAAAATCCCACACAATAAACATAACAACTTTCTAACTATCAAATATACACCACAAGAGTACAAGTCACTATTCCCAGCCTACAAGTGTAAATGAACGACAAAATAACATGGCTGAAAGGAACCTGGAATCCTAAATCCAGATTTTGTGAAAATTAGTAGATTTCACTTCTTCTCCAGCTACATGATCCTTAACCTGCAAAATCCAGAACTTGTTTTATTAGTTATGGGTGATTACACAACATGCATGCGCAGCAGGTTTAGAAGAAAGATACTTCAGAGCTACTCATCAATAGTTCAATCACATAACATACATGGAAACAGAAGAAAGACGGTTGAAATGGCAAAATGGGATTGCTCAATCAATTTTCAACGGTGTTACAAGTTTTATCACGATATAATAGATTTTGAAAAAAACATCACATTCCATTCTCCTATCCCCTAGAAAGCTGACTAAAGTTGTCCTTTCAAAAACTTTCTGGGAGAATGGGTTTCTATAAAGTCTAACTACATTTCTCAGTTCCAGCAAAAAGTTCCCAATACGCATCAATCATTTTGATCAAACTGGGGCTAAACAAAATTATGTTTCTAAGACGACACAACATGCTCTAACTCTTCAGACCAAATACCTAAACAAAAGATAGTAGCACTTGCATGTCATAGTTGATCACTCCCATTAAACAGTTCTGCATAACTTGCACTCTGAACTACAAGATACAGTTCTATTAACAGGTCACTGGAGCAGTAGCAAATCAGAGAAGGGTCAATAATTTTCTCCTGGGTTTCAATAAAATCTGTGAGTCACACGAGACAGGAATTTGTATTTGTGGGTAGAAAGATGTCTTCACCAATTTCATCAGTCGCTCACTTCACCATGTAGATGAGGATTAGAGTATGCATCACCACTACTTGTTGTCAAGGTTAACTACCTTCAGAACTCCATTAGAGGAATCCATATCAGTGTGTCAGCATTTGTTGTAAACGTAAGTCTTGACCAGGATTAATCAAAATTGTTTCAGATATTAGAGGGTGGGGCTCTAAAAGGTCATATTATATGATTTTGAACCTCTGTTGCAACAATTTAGAATGTTTTAGAGCTTGAACAATGTTCCAGTTCTTAAACAGCAAAAAAATGAAGTACTATTTGCCAGTCCAATTAGACATCAATCTCTGACATCACATTAATGTGAGCTATAAAACCTAACGCATACAACTGCCTGCAACTGTTAACAAACTGGAAACAATTGCCACTGGAATAGAACATCAATCTGTTAGTTACCTTGCTACCTGTCTCGTACTTCTCATACTACTACCAACCACACTTCTTATAAGAAGGATTTGTTAAGTAGCAAAAGTTTAGTGTTGCAAATTTCTCAATCCCTCTACTTGAGTGCTGCGCGCCAGCCATTATTCTGCTCAGATGCCCTAGAAACAGTCGGTCTCCCAGAATTTATTTCACAATGAAACTGAGACTACCTAACCTTAGAAGTTAGAATTAGAACCTAATTGCCATATGTGCAGTACACTACCTCGAGGACATACAGAGTCCGTTCTCTCTTATTACAATGCTCTGACACATCAGACCAAATACATAGACAAAAGTTATCAACACTAGCAAGTCATGGCTGATCTCTCCTCCTAAACAGTTTCGAATACCTTGTAATCTGAACTGCATGATACAGTTCCATTAGCAAGTCATTGGCACAGTATAGCGCAAAGCAGAGAAGGGTTAATGATTCTCTAACGGGTTTCAGTCAAAATTTACTATTTACATTTGACCGGACTAGGAATTGTTCGAATTGATGGATAGAAAGATGTATACACCAAATTTATCAGATGCCACTTCTTAACTACAGAGTTTGTCATCATTATTTGAAACCTCCATAGGAGGAATCCATCTCATCAGGTCCATAATTTTCTACCGTTTTTAAACATAAATTTCCCAAGACTGATATCAAAACCAAATCTCAAAGTTGTTCCAGATTTTTCAGGTTGGGCAATTAGAAAATGCTGCTCTAAAAGCTCATGATATACGGTTTTTGAACCTGTGTTGAACAAATTTAAAATGTATTAGAACCTGAAGCAATTTGCTATTTCATAAACAAAAAAAATGCGTACTTCACCCATCCAATTACGCAATTAGCCAATTAGACATCAACCACTGACATTGTATTCATGTGAGCTATAAACCCTGGGTTATCCAACTGACCCTGAAAATGTTAATGCCACGAGTGATTATAGCCACTGAATTAGTATACCAGTTCCTTAATTATCCTGTAACCTATCTCGTATTTCTCATTCTACCAACCCCACTTAATAAGAAATTGTTATTCTACATTCAGTTGCAAAATTATGTTAAATATTTGTAGATTCCTCAATTCAATGCTGCATGCCAGCCATTCTTTCTCCCATATCCCCTAGAAACAGTATCTGCCAGTCTCCCAGCACTCACTCCAAAGAGAAACCTAGACTCCCAAACCTTAGAAGTTAATTGGCGTATAGGCAGTACACTTACTCAACGACACAGTTACTTCTCTTTCAAGCAGCTTGTTATCTCTTCATTTAAGAATGAGATTACATCATTGATTTCAATAAGTAAAAAAAAACTATCAGGAACTAAAACCGTCTCAATTAGCCCTAAATTTTCTCATAAGCGTTTATTATTGAAATTCTAGTCCAAATGCATTGAAACCAAACTCAATTCCACCAAAATTATCAAAAGCATAGGGAGATCTATTCTTAAAAACATAATTAACAACAATTGAAGTAATAACTAAGGTTTTACTTTACTTTACCGTATTATTATCACTCCTATAGATGGAGAGACTAGTGTGCTTTTCTTCTTTGAGGTTGTTTTTCAGTAGCTAATCTGTAAATCCAGTAAACCTACAAACACGCCAAAAGAAGTTACAATTAAAGAGAGAAGGAAAATGAATAGAGAGATTGTAAAATTAGGGTTTTTCTTTTCGGGATTTACCAGAGCGACGACATGAGCAGTGATGAGACCCACAACCATAAGAGGAACAGCTTCAAGAATCCATGGACCATCCATTTTGTGTTGATGTTGTTCTTGTCGAACCATTTCTTTCTCGGAATTCTTAGAGACAGAAAGTTATTAAAACCCTTGGGAACTTCAGATGGAACCTGGAAGTATGAGTAATGAGTCTGGATCTGTATCTGAATCTGAATGATCTGAAGTACTGTTTGTTTGGCGAGTTTATCAAATAAGCTGTACGGGTAGATATATCGAAGAAGTCCCTTCGAGGACATCCGATAAAATTTAATATCGAATAAGTCGTGAATCGGTGATATCCATTTCTGCCGTGGTAATCTACTAGCTGGCGTCTTTATTTCCACGATCAAAAATGATGGACGGACACCAAAAAAACCGGCGCAGAAACCGATTCTCACGTAGGTGAGATCCTTGTTGGCCTAAAAACAGTCGCCTATCAGTTCTGGGAAGGGGGATCTAAAGTGATCCCACACATATGAGAGCCCCTTGTTTTTATCGGTTTTTTTGGATGTCTAACTAGAATTATTATTTGACAATTGTTATATTTTACTATGATATAAACGATAGAAGAATCGTACAATCTCCGTTAACTAGAGTCAATAAGATATTAAAAGGTAATATAATTATCTTTTTATCACTATTCATAGAATCATATTTTACACACCAGAGTCTTTTTTTTATTGTTCTTTTTTTAGAAGGCTGATATAGGGGCTCCCATATCAATAGAGGGGCTCCCAGTTGAGCCGAGGTGACCCAATTTAACGATAAGGGATGTCCTAGGGGGTAAAGTTAAATGTCCATTTTACCCTTATACCAATTAAAACTTAAACTCTTTTAAAAAAAAATCATAACTTTTAAAAACTTAAACAAAAGAAAACCTATCAAAACCCAACCGTAATCTCCCTCGATTCATCGGCGATTCGTAAAATTCATCGACGATTAAACTCAACTCAACAATTCGAGATGAAGAAGCATACTAAAGGCATTCAAGGTAGCAGTGATGGCAATCAACCCTGCTCCTTTCAACCTAATCAAGAGATTCAACAAGAAATCGACAGTGACAAGCAAAATCAAGCACCGAAAAGTCCAACAATGGTGTATCTAAGGTATTGTAGAAAACCCATGTATTCTTAGAACTTGTATTTGATTTATTCGCATGTTTGATCATGATTTTGGGAAAAAAATATTGCACACAGTTGATATTACGGTTGGGTCCGTGTCAAAACCCAACCGTAATATTTCATGTTCTTGAGTATTACGGTTGGGTTATTTTCAATACCCAACCGTAAATCAAAGGGAAGGATGAATAGTTCAGGATATTACGGTTGGGTTTCAATAGATGACCCAACCGTAAATAAATTGCTTCAATTTTTAAAAACAACTTACGGTTGGGTTTGTAGAAAATCCCAACCGTAACAAAGAGCGTCCATAAAAATTTGGTTTGAGTATTACGGTTGGGTTTTTCCTTAAAACCTAACCGTAACATATGGACCACCTTTTGTACTTATTTTTTTACGGTTAGGTTTTGAGAAAAACCCAACCGTAATTCATATGTAGCCTGATGTGCACATCATCTACATGTGAGTTACGGTTGGGTTTTTCTCAAAACCTAACCGTAAAATATGGGAGAAAAATTACGGTTGGGTTTTGAGAAAAAACCCAACCGTAAATTTTCCTGTGTAGTGAATATTTTTTTTGTTGAAGTTGAATTGCTTTCAAATTATCTAACTTGTATTGGTTGTGTGTTGTAGGAAGAATAAGAGGGGTAATAATTTAACACCTATTTCTCACACTCCAACCCCTCGCCACGGAAAGCATTTAGGGGTTCAGAAGAGAGGCGTGACCAAGACCCATAATCCCTCTTTTGAGGTAGGTGGTGGTAGTGTTCCTCAAATTGCAGAAGAGGAATATAATGTGTTTCAAGGCTTGGGTGATCTACCAACACCCAGAGGTTCTCTTGTGATTAGAGAACCACCACAAGAGCAACAACACGAAGAAGAAGAGGGGGACAGAGAACAACATGTCCCTCAAGGCAAAGGTAAAGAAATTAGAAAAGAAAAGGCAAAGAAAAGGGTTGCCAAAGAAATTCCGAAAGAAACGGCTGAACCTCAATTGTGGCCTAAGAAGAGGAATGGAGGATTATGGGGTGAGGCCCCAGACAAATCTGCAATATTATTTGGTTATCCCCATTCATGGGGCTGCCAAAGTTGCAGCGACCAAGGTATTATTGTAATTACTTCTTTTATTCTGTAAAATTTTTGTTTTTTAACTTTTGTAAGTAAAACAAATTTGTTTTTATTCTTTGTAGGATCATACACAGGCGATCAAGAAATTGGTTCGTCAAAGGGCTCAACATTGGCCCTTAACTGATGAATGTACGGCTGTACAAATTCTGGTAAATGGTACCGGGTTAGCTCCCGGAATTACACATTCAATGTGGGAGTATGACAGTGTCGTATGTGCAGCGTTCAGGGAACGTTATTGGCCTGAAACCGATACGTTTCATCTCCCATTCGGCGAGATGACTATAACGCCGGATGATGTCCAATCAATTCTTGGGCTGGAGGTGGAAGGTAAATCTGTGTTTGAGGGTTTTGACAACAACATGTCCTGGAGTGATATTTATGCACTTGTCAAAGAAACACTTGGATGGGAGAAGACCGAAGTTGAATCGGAATTTAAATTGGTGAGTGGAGATAAACCGGGGATGCCAAAGAAGAAAGTTCAATCCATGAGCAAGAAAATATTGCTGCGGTCACTACCCGAGAAGTTTGGAGGGACCGTGAAGTTGGAAATGGCTGGGGTCGTCATAGATGACACCAGAGCCATTCGAACAGCCAGAGCTTATCTGCTATATATGCTCGCCACCATCTTCTTTGGTGACAACTCGGGCAACAGGGTGAACGTCCAGTATCTACAATGGCTTCAGGGTGATCTCGGGATGACCCATCAGTACTCGTGGGGAACTGCCACCTGGCCTACCTACTTGCTAACCTTCGAAAAGCTTCGAGGGTCAGGGGAACTGAGATTGCCGGTAATACCGGTCTGCTTCAGGTAATTTATTGTTTGAATTTGAATGTTCAATTTTAATTTATTTTTTTCTCATTTTCTTATATTAATATTAATTATCTTTATAGGCATGGGTATACGATCACTTTCCCAGACTGGCTCCTCAAACAAGCGTTGATGTTAATGGACCTACGGGAAAGAAATTCGTCTTCACCGGGACGCAGGCAAAATATAAAGAAGTGCTCATAGCAAAGATGAGAACAGAAATTGATGCTTTCACGGTTGATGATGTTGTTTTCGACCCTTATGTGAAGATTAGCATAGAGGGTGATGGACATCTTGAGGATTTACGTGTGTCGGACGTGGCAGGCTACAACGGCCCTTTGTATCATCCGTTTGGGTACGTGATGTCCAACCCCCGCCGAACTCTCCGGCAATATGGATACGTCCAAACAACGGTGACACGCGAAATGTTTAAATTGTGTGTAAATGGGTCGATGATCGAAGGGCCAAACATCGTGCTAAACTATGAGCCCACGCCTTCAGTCGCGGTTTGGAATAACCGCACTGATCCGAAATACCAAGTCCAAAGGAATGAGTTAACTCCCTCTCCGGGCACAAAAGAGGCTGCAGAAGATTACTTGGAGTGGTATCGCCATTTTGGTCATCCAACTATCATCAACAATGATCCTGAGACTCTGGCAATCAACACAGGAGATGGTTTCTGGAAGAAGGCATATTTCAATTTGGTACGTACATTATTTTGTTATTAATGTTTTTAAGATTTATTACTAAACACTCATCCTACTTTTATTTTCATATGTGAATAGAAAAAGAAAGCCGTTGCATTGGCGGACTCTATTAATCCATGCCTAAGCACAATTGATGTGAGGACGCCTGACCAACTCCAAGCTTTGATTAGGGAGGTTCATCATGAAGTTGAGGATGTGCAGCGGACTTTAAAGAGGAGTAGACCCGGTCCAAGAGGCGCGACTAGAGATGCGAGTACTACTAGAAGAGAGCCCCAAGCATCGGATAAAGAGACACATGATGAAGCCGTGGGTGCGCAACGTGGTGCTCGTACTCGAGGCGGTCGTGCTGGAGCTCGTACTCGTGGTGGTGCTGCTCATCGTAATGTTATGAGCAAAAAAAGAGCTCGTCAAAGTCATCGACCTACCCCTCCTCCTTCTCCCTAACTCTATGTCTATGGTTTAGTTTTGTATGTGTGAATTAGTTGTACCTTTAATGTGAAGTTAGATTTGAAGTTTGAATTTAACTTGCACGTGAAAATTTATTTGATTAATTTTTTTAAGTTGGAAACCATGCATTGGGAAATCCCGATAAAAATACCCAGTCACATTAGTGTTACGGTTGGGTTTCTAGGCAAAACCCAACTGTAACACCTAAAAATAAAAATATTGCAGGTTTACGGTTGGGTTTTGCCTGGAAACACAACCGTAAATCTGTCACATTTTAATACTACAGTTTTACGGTTGGGTTTTCATCCAAAACACAGCCGTAATATGAAAGAATAACTTTACGGTTGAGTTTTGGCTGAAAACCAACCGTAAATATATGACCAGAACACATAATTTCCCTAGGATATTACGGTTGGGTTTTTAGCCAAAACCCAACCGTAAATTCTACTGGATAACTTTAAATATGATTCTCTAATTTGTTTGTTTTTCGTTTTTTCTTTGTTTGAATGACCCAGTTTACCTTCAATCTAGTTAAAATGATTGAATAAGTTCAAATTTTTGATTTTGAAACCCTAATTTGACCTTAAAACTCAAAGCTACAAAGGTTGGTTACGGTTGGGTTTTGTCCTAAAACCCAACCGTAAATAAAGAACATCAACACATAATTTTCCTATGATATTACGGTTAGGTTTGCAGTCAAAAAACCCAACCGTAAATTCTACTGGATAACTTTAAATTTGTTTCTCTAATTTGTTTGTTTTTCTTTTTTTCTTTGTTTGAATGACCCAATTTACCTTCAATCAAGTTAAAATGATTGAATAAGTTCAAATTTTTGATTTTGAAACCCCAATTTGACCTTAAAACTAAAAGGTACAAAGGTTGGTTACGGTTGGGTTTTGGCTTAAAAACCAACCGTAAATATAGAATCTCAAAAAATAATTTTCTAAAGATATTACGGTTGGGTTTTAGGACAAAACCCAACCGTAAAATCTATTTTTAGGAAAGTTTTGGGTCGTTTTTGATTTTTTTTGGGGTTTTCAAATACAGCCGTTCAAACCTTGAACGACCGATTTTTCAAAATATAGCCGTTACACTTCTGGTTTATAAGTGAAATAGTTTAGTACATATCCAACCCATCCATTTTTTAAAAAAGTTAAACCTTTATGTTACAACAATCATCTCTAACAAAACTAGTACTCTAACATAGTGGAATATGGGTCAACCTGGATTAAAAATCCAGATTTTTCTTTGGATGAAGATTTATGTATTTGCCGCAACTATGTATTATGTTTTCCAAAAAGAGGAGAAGAAAGAAGGCAAAGTGGTATAACGAGTCCGAGTTATTGGCAAACAATCCATGAAAACTTTTGTTCTGAAACCGGCAACCCTTTTAACCGTGATCACGTCAACTTGATTTGTCGATATAACACTATAAACCGATACGTAGAAGAATTTATGGCATTAGTTCGTATTATTGGTCAACTACGACTTAGGGGTGAAACCGAAGATGAGGTGTTACAGAGATCTCTTGAAGAATGGAGGAGATGGAAAATATGGCCCTTTTTATACCTACCTCATTATCACATCCTAAAGGACTTTTTGCTCACTCGCAAACCTATTTATTAGTTCTTTTGTAATGCCATTTGGGTTTGTTAGTGTTAATTTCAATTGTATCCCAGGTTACTTTAATGATTTCATGGGTTGTAATGTGGTAAAAAAATTTGATATTTACATAAATTTTGTATTTTGACCCAATTTTGAGTGAATTGAAATTCCAAAAAAGGATTATCAATGATAATATTACGGTTGGGTTTTGAGTGCAAACCCAACCGTAAACCTTCCAGTTTTAAATTCACCCAGGTTTACGGTTGGGTTTGTACTCAAAACCCAACCGTAAAAGTGACAGTTTTACGGTTGGGTTTTGAGTACAAACCCAATCGTAAACCTAGGTGAATTTAAACTAAAAGGTTTACGGTTGGGTTTGCACTCAAAACCCAACCGTAATATTATTATTATTGTGCAGTGACTTGTTTACGGTTAGGTTTTCAGTGAAAACCCAACCGTAACCCTGGGGGAATTATATAGTGACAGACACATATGATAGTACAAATTTTTCATTTCAAAAAACCAATATTCATATTATGATTCCTCCAACATGCATATGATATTGTTACTACTAATATTAAATTAACTATATTATGATTCCGACTCCGAGTCAGAAACAAATGATATGAATTGAAAGGTCGGGGAGGGTTTTAATGCCTTCCAGAGTTTGAAATTTTGCTCAAACCGGTGACACCAACCCTTGGCGATGTCACCGTCGTATCCATCCTGTAACGGGGGTAATGGACTTCCTTCTTTCAACTTGAGACCGACAAAATGGCAGTTCTGCACCAGCCCAATCACACATCTTCTATTAGCCAATTGTTCAACAAATGTTGATCTTGTTGGTGCAAATGTAAAACAATATCCATTTGAGATATAATGGATGACGCAATTGAAAGCGTTGGCGAGGATTTGGCCACATACTTGTTGCCTATTAAACGCCTTTCGAACGCAATGAACTCCTCGTTTAACAATGCCTCTTCATCTCTATATGCACACATCATTGGCTTGTATAAATCCGGGTAAGAGCGTAGTTCAACCGCTGACTTATGCCTTACATAAGTGACTTCGTCCATACCCAACCATGCTGCTCCGCTAAATGGTCCAACTTGTTCGATGAATACATGGTATCCACAATTACCATCACCTGCAACATCGTCGGTGGCCTTTATGTATGGACGAAAAAAAGCCGGAAACGATGACATATAATTTTCATAAATAATGTGCTCGGTTCGGACGATTTTGCCATTCTCAGTTCTTGAAAAGTTTGATGGAAATTGCATCAATCCTCTTGCAATCCGGATCGTATATGGCTCTTCAACCACTAATGTATTGGCTATAAGTTTTTCTTTTCTTCTTGCTAATTCCTTCATACTTACGCTTTTTTTTTCTTCTTGCTAATTCCTTCATACTTAGTCTTCTTGATTTGGGTGTAGAGGAACTTTTCCCTTGGCACCAAGATCAATTGTTGAACTTTCTTTAGTGGGAACCGCGGGACCTTTTCCTTTAATATCTACTACACTTGGCCCCCTTGTTCCGTTTGACTTATTTTTCGTTGAGCATCAACCTCCTTCTCATCCTCTGCTTCATATTCTTTTTGCAAATGCTCAAACGCACAAGGTTTCTTTTCTTTGATTCTTCATGCAATTCCCTAGATTTTTTGCGTCCTACGGCCCTCGATTCTTTGGTAGAAGGCCTACCTTTTCTCTTCCCTCTAATTGGTTCCTTGACAGCGTGCCTTGTGTGCGGAAACACGAAGTAACTCAACTTCGTCAACCAAATTTGCCTTTGCGCCTTATCTAATGTATCGTATTTGTCGGCTAAAGCCTTTCCAACGTGGGTCTCGGCAAACGATGCACCAAATTCTTGCTCGACGATGGGTTCATCGAAAGACAATTGTTGCCAAAACGGATCAATATCTTGAATTGGGATCACACCGTCTTCTTCGTACTTGGGCATCATATGCCGGCAGGGAAGTCCTAAACTTGACATGTTAGGACAAAAACACTCTTCTTCTTCGTGTAAGTTGCCCAATCTATAGTGCTTTACTTCGTACATTATCTTCTCAATAGCACAATGCGACACCTTATAAAAAATACTTTGGAGCAATGGTTCGTCCTTATAGCTGACGTGTTTTCTAGAAAGGCTTTTTTCAAAAGATTCCTTAACTCTGTCAAGGTCACGGAGAAAATAATCGTGCATGGCTTCGAAGACCGTAACAAACCCACCATCAGAATTATGAAGCTTCTTCTTCATTCTGTTGTGAGATGACTCCACGGTACTTGTAGCTTGGTTGTCAAAGTGCCTATATTGGTTTGTGAACGCCGCTACAAACTTCTCTTTGTGGGGATTCAACCAATGGTCCATCAAATAGTTCACAACTTTTGGATAATTACTCCAATGCAAGCATAACATATGAACATTTTCTTCATAATCTTCCTTGGTGATAGACCATGTCAAAGCGTCCCATTCAGTTTGGAAACTAGCCCATTTTAGTTCCGCCAACTTGTCGTCCTCCTCGAATTTTTCTTTCGCCGTTTCTTGTTCTGATTCCGGCAATTTTTTAATTCTCTCCATCTCGCTTTTCTTTGTTGGCCGAATAATCGTTTTGCACTTGGTTTGAATATTGTTCCACAAGTGGAACGTGCAAAGAAGATGATGAGCATCTGGGAATACCCTTGCAATGGCATTCATCAAGCCTTGTTCTTTGTCGGTGATAATTACCTTAGGGGTATATCCTTCAACGTAGAATAATTTAATTTGTTCCAATGCCCACACATAGCTTTCTTCGAGCTCGTTTCTCAAGAAGCAAAAGGCAACACTAAACGGCGACTTGGTAGAAGTTTGGCCTACAACATTCAAAACCGGGAGCTCATACTTGTTAGTTTTGTACGTGCAATCCATCATAAGCACTTGATGGGAGCACCGTGCTAAATTTATAAACTCGGGATGAGCCAATATAATATGCTTAATTTCTTTATTCTCATCTTCTTCATGAAACATGGTGTAGTTTTTCGTCTCCCCCAAGTACAAAAGTTGTTGGATCGGGTCCCTTTCTTCCCATTTCTCACGCTTCAACTTGGCTTTGGCGTTGTATATTGTCTCCAACGTAGACACATTATTTGAGTCTTTTTTCTTCAAGTGCCCGAGTATATCACTGGGTTTCAAACGCTTATCCGTCATATCGTCTAGGATGAGCTTTTCTTCCTTGGTAAGCCGGGCCATAGAAGGATGCGTTAACAAAGTCTCTGGTGGTAGGTGGTTGTGACGACCGCATACAACTGTAGACAAGAACCACTTATTCTCGTTGTTCTTACGAAATTGAAGCTTGAAAGGACATCCCGTCTTCTTAGTGTAAGTTTTTCGCTTGATCTTCGTCTTTGGTACATACTCAGTACCCTTCTTTGCATGTCTTGTGTATTGTCCACTACACTCACAAACCATTTGAAAGCGGTTGTGTTTTTGTTGGTTGTTACAAACAATCACACACATGATGAGTTTCCCATGTTCTGTAGCCCACTTCTTTGCATCATCTTTTTTATCCCATGTCTACATGGTCCAAGAACAGAAAGTTAGGAGAAAAAAAATGGCATTATGACAATTGTCGAAAGGGATTAACAACTTATCTATAACCTACCAGGTCGTTCAAATAGTGATCCGTAGTATCTCTAGTTTCAATATCATGTGGAGGAGGCTGATCATTCATTGGTTGAGGTACAACCGCTACCTGAACAAAAAAGATCAAGGCCAAGCGTCAGACAAAACACTAAAACCAATAAGTTTACGGTTGGGTTAGAAGCGTCACACCCAACCGTAAAAGCGTCCGACCCAACCGTAGAATCGACGGACCCAACCGTAATACAACAAAAATAGCCAAACCAACGTTACGGTTGGGTTTTCAGCCAAAACCCAACCGTAACAAGTGCAGTAAATACCCATGCACGTAATAAGTTACGGTTGGGTTTGTGGTCAAAACCCAACCGTAACACTGTGAAACACAACTTTTGACAAACACAAATGTATAGTTACGGTTGGGTTCTCAAGAAAACCCAACCGTAACTTATTAGGTGTAACAAAAAAAAAACACTGTTATGCACCTCATTTCTTTAAATATCACCAAAAAATGTAAAAAGAGTTTAAGTTAGAATGATACATGACTATTCTCAGCGGTTGAATTTTCACTTTGACGATTACTATCTCCAATTGGTTTAGTTTCAGCATCACAACTTACACTTAAAACCTCTCTACCATCCAAATAATCATACATAGTTGGGTCTCCCTCAATGGGTATGTAGAATTTAGTTTGGGAATCATACAAGGATTCACCCTCCACAAATTTGCCACTAGAATCACTCATTTTGGGTTTTTCAAAATTTTGGGTTAAAACTCTCTTATCTCTCTTCCACTTTTCCCACCAACATAAAACAAATACAAGACTGATTTAAGCATAAAAAATGAAGAATATAGGAAATGGAGATGATCATTTATGGTTGGGTTTCAAGAAATAACCCAACCGTAACTACATTTCCTCTAATAAACTTATGTTTACGGTTGGGTCCGATAATTAAACCCAACCGTAATATAATTTGTAACAAAAAAACATATTGTTACGATTAGGTTTCATTACAAAACCCAACCGTAAATGATCATCCACTTAAACTAACATTAAAATTTACGGTTGGTTTCTAAGCCAAAACCCAACCGTAATATAACTTTACAAAACCCAAATTTACGGTTGGTTTCTAAGCCACAAATTTGTTACGGTTGGGTTTCATTCCAAAACCCAACCGTAAATTATCTTCAAAAGTGACACAAAAAAAACAATTCCAACGGTTGAAAATCTAGCCGTTGGGAATTTTTTCCCTAGAAAAGGAAACATTTCCTTGTCACTTTCTCATTATTCTCTATCCATTTCATTCTCATTATAATTCTAGACTTTCCAACTCATTCTCACCATACCCTTTCAACCACTAAAAATGGTAAACACATACACGAATGATGAAGATGTTGCAATTGTTCGAGCGTGGGTTACGATGATAGACCACACTTACGAGAAAGCCTTCTATAACAACAATAGAAAAGTTGTTATAGCTGAAAATTGGATGGACTGTCAGGAGGACGATTCTTGGTGGGAGCGTGTGTTTGAAATGTTTGAGGCATTACACGGGAATAGATATCGGAGGACGTGCAGTACCATCAAGGGACGCTTTGAGGCGTTGTATGAAGAAATGGAAAACCTAAAACTGGAAATGAAAATGAGAGTTGAAGCATTTCCCGACGAAACTAATGCGGAAAGAGTAAGTGTGTCAATTAATAAATCGTTCTTTAAAATTTTATTAAAAATAATGAAACTTATAATTGATTTATTTTTTTCAGCATGTCATGGCTAGGGCGCAGTATAAAATCAAATATGGGAAGGAGTTCAAGCATACAGATTGCTATCGTATCTTGGAACAAAGTTTCTATCTTGAGTTTCGCCGTTATGATTAAGTGTTTAAGTGTTTAAGTGTAATCATCTAATGATCTACTGTATTTCGTTTCCTTTAGTTCTACCTTTAATGTTAAAAATAAAGTTTTTAACAACTCTGGTATTTGATAAGAAAATGAACTAAACCCAAGCATAACTAATTTTGTCTTAAAAACTGCTTTTACGGTTGGCTTCCATGACTCAACCCAACCGTAACAACAATCCATACTACAAACATTCATATTTACGGTTGGGTTATATTACT
>JAJJMC010029797.1:3447918-3474761 GCA_023531435.1 Papaver californicum
ATTGTACAAACAACGCAACTAGGTTACGGTTGGGTTTCAAGGCAAAAACCAACCGTAACAATATGGTAAAATGTACACTATTACTAACACTACAAGTTACGGTTGGGTTCGGTGACTAAACCCAACCGTAACTACATTTCACTATAAAAATAATTTTACGGTTGGGTTCGATTACTAAACCCAACCGTAAATAAATTGAAGAAACACCCTAACTACATTACGGCTGGGTTTCACCTCAAAACCCAACCGTAAATTCTACGGGATTCTCAAAATGTCTGAATTTCCGTCTCCTTAAAGTACACAATTCCAACGGATTTTTTGTTTCAAAAATCTAGCCGTTGGTTCCTTTTTCCCTATAAAAGGAAACCGTTACTTGTCACTTTCTCATTATTCTCTATCCCTTTCATTCTCATTATAATTCTAGACTTTCTCATTATTCTCACCATACCCTTTCAACCACTAAAAATGGTAAACACATACACGAATGATGAAGATGTTGCAATTGTTCGAGCGTGGCATACGATGCTAGAGCATGCTTACGATAGAGCCTTCTATAACAACAATAACAACGTTGTTTCACAACAAAATTGGTATGAGGGTCAAGATACCGAAGAATGGTGGAAGCGGGTATTTCGAATGTTTGCGGCATTAGAGGAAAATGTAAATCATAGGCCGTGGAGAGCCATCAAGAGACGGTTAGAGACATTGTATCGACAAATGAACAACTTAAAACTGGAAAAGCAAATGAGATTCGAAGCAAATCCCTACGAGAACGGTGTGGAAAGAGTAAGTTTGTCGATTAATAAATCGTTAATTAAAAAGAGATTTCTAAAACTCAAACTAATAATTGATTTGTTTTTTTCAGCATGTGTTGTCTATGGAGCAGTATAGAATCAAATATGGGGAGGAGTTCAAGCATACAGATTGCTACCGTATTATGGAAACAAGTCGGGTGTTTGATTATCGCCATTATCTTTAAGTGTTTAAGTGTAATCATCCAATGGTCTATTGTATTTCGTTTCCTTTGTTTTTTTCCTTTAATGTACTACTTTAAATCTATTACAATAGAAGGAATAAGTTACAAAGTTGTGTTTTAAACCCAATTTGGAGTATATTGAAAATCAAAAAACAGTTAACAGGACCACTTACGGTTGGGTACGATTACTAAACCCAACCGTAATAAATTCACAACTTGTCTACGGTTGGGTTTTAAGGAAAAACCCAACCGTAATTCTGTGTTGAAATTGAAACAAAAATTAACATAATCTGTTACGGTTGGGTTATAAGCCAAACCCAACCGTAAACTGTACTGGCTACGGTTGGGTTTTAAGGCAAAACCCAACCGTAATTATGTGTTGAAATTGGAACAAATATTAACAGAATTGTTACGGTTGAGTTATAAGCCAAAACCCAACCGTAAATTCTACTGGATAGCACAAATTTGGATTATCTAATTTGTGTGTTTTTCGTTTTTTCTTTGTTTCAAACACCCAATTTACCTTCAATCTAGTAAAAATGATTGAATTATTTCAAAATTTTGATTTTGAAAACTCAAATTTAACAAAAAAAATCAATTCCCAAAAGGATGAGTTACGGTTGGTTTTTTCCTTTAAAACCCAACCGTAAATATGGGAAAAATGGTGTTCATCATTTTCTTCTACTTACGGTTGGGTCTGGTTGAAAACCCAACCGTAGCTATGGGAAAAAAGGTGTTCATTATTTTTTTTCTACTTACGGCTGGGTCTGGTTTAAAACCCAACCGTAACTTTTCACAAAAGATGGTGTTCATCATTGTTCTTTGATTTACGGTTGGGTTTTGTTGAAAACCCAACCGTAAATCTGGGCAAAAATGCTGTTCTTCGGTTTTCTTATGGTTACGGTTGGGTTATACATGAAACCCAACCGTAAATTTTCTGAACAACAAAATTTGAATCTTTCAAATCGTGATTTCATCAAGTTTTTCTTCCCACCAAACACAAATTCAAAAAAAAAAAAAAAATTCAAATCATTTGATTAGGTAAAAGATTATGTTTAGTTAATCATGATTAGTTTAAACTAATTAATGTAATTAATATTACTAATCAGGGATGATTTGGGTATTGTGAAAATATTATGGATAAGGGGTTTTTGAGTTTTACTTCTTAGTGTCCCTATTTCGTCTTATTATTGGAGCCCCTCTATTGATATGGGAGCCCCTATATCAGCCTTCTTTTTTTAAAGCATGTGAGTATTTTAGAAGAACTAAAATGGAGGTACATGTGGGAAGGTTCTTCCCATAGAATCATTGGTTACAATTCGGTGTAAAAAGCTAGGAACAAAACGATTGGTTTTAACAAGAAATAACCAAACAAATAAAAACTTCAAATCCTTTTTTTTGTCAAAAAACATAAAATATTTACAACACATCCGACCATTTTTATGGAAAAACCACCAAATTGTTTTTCCAAATAAATTAATTACCTGAGTGTCTTTTATGAACAAAAATGGGACTTCATTAAAAAGAATCATATCCGACGTTTCTATCTTCTTCTTCTTTTTCTAGTAAACGAGGGTTTAAACAGTAAACGGTTAGGCCTCAACAATCGACAGGAACCAGACGGAAGGTTTTGACTAGAACATAAAGAATAAATGTTAACTTTATCCCAATAAGCTAAAGCATGAAAAGCATCATTATAAAATCTAGGACTAAAAGTAAATTTGCAAGCAACTAAATAAAAACTAAGATAAAAAAATATCCTTAAAAGAGTATATATACGTTCATCATTGTTGAAATTCCTACAACAAATCAACAAATAAGGTCCTTAACATGACTCTCAACAATGAAATGGATAAACTTAACTTCAATAGCTTTTTTCAAAAGAAACTAGTTGGCACGAGTCTCAACTTTAAAAATTGTTGATGGTAAAATCACGCATTATATAGTCTACACAATTAGGAATATAAATATAATCAGATGCACTGTCAGTACTAAACTTAGTCCATCGTATAGGAAAGCTATCAATTTATCCACTATAATATTATGGAGAAAAAGAAAGGACCGAGGAGGGTTATCACATCAATAATCATGAACCTAGAAAGACATGGAACTTTAAAATAATTTTTACTTGGGAATTTTAAGAAAGTGCCGTAACAATAAAAACCAATTTAGAAAATTAGGCCCGTATTTTTTAAATTTAGTTAAATAGACCTCCTGTTAGCAATCATTTGCCTCATTGGTTCTAACGGTGGTTAGTAGCTATAGCCTCAATGGCTCTTGTATCCACATCCTTGGGTTGAGGAGAATTGTTAACCGGAAAATGATCCACTTAGTTGGTAAGATCCCAGTGACTTAGTCAATTTTTCCAATTTAAATTACTAAGTTATCCCTGTAAACCCCTAAAACACTATAAAAACTCATTTCTCCATTAACCAAAAAAGGTTTATCGTCACCAGTGTCGTCGGTTAAGAGATGGATTTCGTGGTTGTTTTCGAAATTTTTAGGTATCTTTTTAGAAACTGAAAATAGTACGGGTCATATAATGTTGTCATGGATTTTGTGACAGCTTTGGTTTTATTTCAACAGAGAAAATAGGGTATAAAAAGTGTTTGCTTTTATTGGTTTTATGAAGATAAACGAAGTGGATTGGTAGCTCGTTCTTGGGTTCGATTGGAAAAATGAACATTAAAATAATTATAATAGGAATGAGTACTATTTTGTTTGGTTTCAAGAGGAAATTTGAAGAGTTTTCACTTTTGAAAATCAACAAGAAGCAAGGTTGAATATGTGTTGTTTCCGTTGGTTTTAGGAGATCAATAGCCTTGATTTTGGATTTTCTTGGGTCCTAGTATGCATGATTAGAAAACCTGGTTTCTTGTTAGAACTCAAATTGGCAGGTTGAATTTGATTTTGATGAGTTAGGGGAAAATTACTTTTCTCTGCTTCAGGTATTAAATTTAATTTTGCTTTCATATATATGTTGATGTGGGTTTTGTAATATTCTTTTTTTTTGTAGATTGTAGGGAAGAAAAACTTCTTGAACCTGTTTTTGGGTCTCTATTTTATGGAAACAATATCATCTTTTGTGCCATTATTCCTAATTTTGCATCTATGCGAAAACGCTCTAATGTGATCAATTTTTCATAAGGATATTGAATAGTTACGGGTAACTTATGGGATAAGGTAATCATAAAACTTTGACCAATATACCTTGCATCTTTTACTGTTTATTGACCATAATTAATGAACCACTCCCTTTGACGGCATCCACTAATTAAGAACTTAATTTTAAAAGTCATATTTCGACCCGGACGTTTTCGGGATGTTCCTAATAACCAACGAATGGCAAGTGTTTTTCAGGATTCCGTTTAGGAGCACCAAAACCAAACCCCAAGTACTTTCACCCACAAGATGAGTTTGCTGCAACTTTCTTATGGGAGAAACGTAACTCAAACGGTTGGTTAGATCTATACAGAACAAATTAGTACAAAGTCTCCTTACCTTGTTGTATATACAAAAGAATCCAAACTGAAGCCAAGTGGATAAGGCATGGGTCCATTCCTCTTTTTCCTGTTGGTTATTTCCCCACCTCGAACGACTAGCCTATTCCTGTGTAGGAAATTAGATGAATGTCGGGAAAAAGAGGGTACACAAAATTATTGGCAAGTAAAAGAGTCGTAAAGCATGGGCCAAGAAACTTGTTCTCAAAATCTCATGTAGAATGATTTATTTGTTTGACCCTTCTCGTTAAAGGCGCTAGTAATCGTCGGTCATCCATACAGAGAGAACTCGTTCCCGGGCCTTGTACACACCGCCCGTCATATTATAGGAGTTTTCAAGCCCGAAGTCGTTACCTTAACCGGATAAGAGGCTCGTGGAATTGACGTGAGGGGATAGGATAGCTATATTTATGGGAGAGAACTCCAGGCGAATATGAAGCGCATGGATACAAGTTATTCCTTGGAATGAAAGACGATTCCAGCATTAGTATTATATTTTATATACCCCTAAATTCTGAACTATGGTCGAATCGAGCCAACGGTAATAACGTTTTATCCCCGTCCCGTATATTGTCCTTTTCCTTCTACACTGCAATAGAAGAACCATGGTTCTATTCTCAGGATTTTACTCTGAAATATACAGGGACTCATGGTCTGATACCTCAAATAAATTTACTGGAGACTCCGGCTTCTAACCTCAAGGATCTCCATCTTTTCAATTTCCACTAGCTAACCCAAACCTAGTAATTCCAACATAATCAACCTCAAGTTCAGTTATACCAGGCGGCCGGTGGAGCGATAAGTATGGGATATGTTTGGTGTTTCTTCCGTCAATCATCTGGATCTACGTGATAGATACATTTTTTGTGTCTTAATTGTTCTCATATTTGTATTGTTATTTCTCAATTTTTGTACTAGTATTTATTTTGTATGGTTTTAGGTATTTTTGGAATAATAGGATTTTGTGGAAATTTGGCTCGAAAAGTGTTAAAAGCACCCCCAAAATGTGTTATAGGCACCCATGTCTTGGATAAGGACACTTTTCTTCTCTTTGGGTTAAAAATCAATTTGGGCAGGAACTCTTTTATTTTCATCTGTGTGATATGTCTTCGTGAATTAGAGAAGAACTTTTAGGAATTAAGACAGGATTATGTTCTTACCTATTTAAGAAGAGTTGTACGTGATATGGTAACTCAAAAAAATAACCAAATATCTTGTTGCTTGTAACAAAATCGTGTATTCTCAAAAAAAAAAAAAATCTCGTGAAAATATGGATATTCTTTCCTACCTTCACCTGATACTACTCGGAGATTCTTATATGAAAAATAAGGCAACAACAAGTTGAATAAGCAAAGAACGAGTAGAAAAGCAAAAGATCTTGATCGTGATAGAAAGAAGATCCATGTCGAGAATAATTTTCTTTGAATGAAAGATTTGGAAGAGATATGATAAGTTGTGGGGGTTATAGTATAAATAGAAGTCGAAAAAAGCATATAGGGGAGGTTGGCTTTGAGCCAGGAAGCTAGAAAAAAAATCCAGAAAGAGAAACCACCATTTCTACACTTTCATTTCACAAGGAAGAAAAAGAGGAAGGACAATTATATACAAAAACAGACGTTAAAAAAATCACTAATAGTGTTGCCTTTTTATTCAAATTCAATATCTTTTGGCAACGATTTATGCTACAATATCAGTGACATTAGTGATCTTTAATTCAGATAAAAGATGTCGTTGAATCATTAAGTAATTTAAAAGTTCTTAACGTTTGAGCAACACATATGGTCAGTTCTTCTTTATAAAGTTTTATAAATTAATGAAATTAATGATGTCTTCTCCACTTTGTTCTGCTTCTTGTGCCATGAATAACTAGATTTCCTCCCTAGGATTAGAGATGGAGTCATATTATGTTTCTAGAGTATTGTGGTTATTTTCTATAATTTTTCTCTTGGTCCTATTCTTTTGATTAATTATGATAATAAATTCTTCATGTGTCATATGATGCTTAATTAAATGTGTTCCATTTTCTTTTCAGAGACTAGCATATTAAAGTGGAGAAAGTTATTAGTATTTTAAGAAAAATAATTAATTGAAACAAGATGCAAATAATTGTCTTAAGTCCTCTTGTGTATTAATCTAAGAAAATTATAGGAAATGGTTGTAAACATCTAGTAAGCATAATTGTGATGAAATCTCGAGTCCTGTTTTTTTTTCTTTCATTAGTAAATCGTTTGTAGTATTTTTAGAATTTTTAGTGTTATAATATAATTACCAAATCAATTTGTCATTAGCACTAAATTTAATTAAAAACTAGAAATTATAATTTCTGAAATCCCTGTGGAACGAACCGTGCTTGCATATTGTCTCATCGATAGTCGTGCTCTTGCGATCTATGATTAAAATATCACATCAAGTTTTTGGCGCCGCTGTCGGGGATTAAGAAATTGTAATTTGTAATTTTTCTTTAATTTTGTGCTAATTAGTTTATGATTTTTATTTTAGTTTTATTTTTATTTTGTTAGATTTTACTTGGTTATTTTTTTTAGCTTTGATGTACAGGTGATCTTTTACATTAATTGTGGAACTTGCTTACCAAAAAAGGTAAGTAATAAAACCTATTTTTTTTATTTTCATTAAAGCTTAGATTTGTCATTATTTATTTTTAGAAACAATTGTATATATTTTAAATTTTATTTTATTTTGTGTATAAAAAAGAAAACCACCATGCACACACCAATTGCATTCGTCAGACTACCGAGTTTAGGAAAACCCGTGGAAAAGTAAGATGATCCCGTGCCTTGGGGATTATGGGAGTTACCATATGAAATTCCACAAGCCTTAGCCTCGTAATTTTGACCAGTCTTTGACTGTAGGTATATTTTGCTAACGTAACCTGAGCTCACCCATTTAGTCAAACCTGCATTTGCATGTGCACCAAAACAAAATGTCGAACTGGTATTATGAGGACCAATATAATGAATATCAATCCGAATTTTTAAAATGTACATTACCAATACTATGACCATTGTGTGGATAGTACTTGGGACCACTACCAACCTTCTGAAGGTTATGGTTCATAGCATAGTGATCACAATTACTATTTGCACGCTCACCAGTCGTACGAAAAGATAAATGAGCAATATTATACTGAGAAAAATGTTAGCTCTCCATCTTTGGAGGATTTAATGAAGCAGTTGCTACATAATACTTTTCATGATCAAAGTCTTTTTTTAAAAGATTCACTCAAAAAGTTGAGTGAAAGTTCACGTATGAGTGACATACTAATGGAAATTTTTTATGAAGAGTCACTTAGGTGTGAATCAAATCTGAATAAAAGACTTGGATCTTTAAGTAGCACTCTCAGTGAACTTAATACACGTTTAGATGAAATTGAAGAAAAAAAACGGTAAGTTGCTAATATTGCTCAAGATGAATTTAATTGCCAAAATAGCATTTCCAATTTTACCTTTGATAATAATGACAAATATTTACCTAATCTAGAGAACGAGGTTAGAATAGAAGACATTACGTGTTCAAATAAGGTTTGATCATCTTCATATTATTATGCTGATGAAGAGAGTATTGATGAAGAGTTTGAAATCCGTAGTTATAAGGATCAGAAAATTTTTACACCATTTGAGCTTCATGATAATAATTATGTCACTAGTTCCGATCCTAATAATGTTAATTGTTATTTATTTAATCAATAAGAAGGGATTTAACTAGAGATACCAATATTTCCTTGTTATTATGAAGACGATAATGGTATAAAGGAACGAGTTTATCCTGAGACTAGTAATTTAGAGTCCAACGATTAAAAAATAATAGTTTCTGATGAAGATGATAGACTCGTAGAGATTTTAAATATGAGGGAGGATGTTGTCAAAAACTGTAGGATTACTCATGACCCTTTACAAAGCACTGTGTTTAACAATCCAGTATATGAATGTGATGAACCTCTTGGATCACTAATCATTTAGAAGAAGAAGCTTTTATACCTTGGATAACCCATTATATGATTTTGGAGATGATATTCTTTTGGATCATTTGGGTAACCATTCCTCAGAAGAATCTGAGTGTAGGGACATCAGAATCCAACCAATAGTTTTTGGTCCATCTGAGAGTAATTTCCTCTCCAAGTTTAGGGGTACCGATGATTCTTGTGATTTTCAAGTATCCCTGTTTAAAGTCCCTCACTTTGGACTTGACATATGTGCCCCTACCATTTTAAAAGATTATCTTCATGCACTTTTCCCTGAGCCTGACTATGTCTAGAATGAAATTCAGTTGTTAGAAACCCTTTCTCTGGTTGATGTGGTTTACCCAGTCCATGATTGATTTTGTTGTCCCACAAATATTTTATTTACCAAATGTGGGAATGTTTCAATTTCAAATGTGTCAGATATTGAATATAGAAGCTAAACCTACTTATTTTAGGAATTCTGAATCGACACATTTTCCTTCGTATATTCCATTATGGTCAACTGAGTGAGTCAAATTTGATTGACTTCAAGGATTCACAATTATTCAGATTATTATTGTATGATTCATAAATTGTGATTAATCCTTTCTTGGTATTGCTGAAGACTTTAAACTTAGCACTCTATGTGAGGCAACCCATATGCTTTTGGTACACGGTGCTTGTAATATTCTTCCATATATATTTTACTTTGATCATTATTAATCTTTGTTAATGCTTTTATTCATTATCTTTAGAACATCAAGGACTGTGTTCAATTCAAGTTTGGGGGTAAGGGGATTTTTAAAAAAAATATAGTTGTACCAAAAACTCCAAAATTTAGAAACTTGTAAACAACTCAGGATGACACTGACCATTCTAAGTAGATGGAAACCAATTTATTTCCTATAGAATTTGAGGGACCCAACTAAATGGTCTATTCATAAAAGGACAGAGCTCAGGTGTTAGAAACAACATGATAGTCTTCATCACCATATCACGCTCTGTTTTTATTTTTGCAGACTTTCGTATTTCTCTAAGTGATTTGGTGAGACACTAGTATCGCCTTGTTGTCGCCAGGATGAAGTAGAATGATTGTGATTAAGCCCCATTATTTTAATTGAACTTGACCAAAAAAAAAAATGATAAATGACACTTGGATAGCAGTATGTGTGTGTTTTGCCTGTCTTCGTCGCCTAAGTAAGCATGGAGCGCAGGATCCACGGGAAATGCCATGTAATCTGCTGACAAGGAGCATGCGCTTAGATTCAAAAGATCTAATCATGTTTTCGAAAATAATAATAAAATAATAATAAACAAAAAAAATTATATAAATTCAATAAATCGACCTCTGGGGCCCTTGTATAGACCAGTTGAGTTGATACTAGAATTAGGATTCAGACCAGTGGGTGCGTATCTCAATCTGTTAGGGTTCATCTTGGCACAATGCTCATACAAATATTCTGGGAAACACCGTTCACCTTAGTCAACATGGGCACACTTCTATCTCCATATCCATCTTTTTAATCTATTCATGTGATTGTGATTTGTTAAATTTCGAGTATCGTGGTCCATTGTACGACTTTCTAGGTAGTGCTTTGTCTTCTTATATATATGATTTATAGTACGCTTGAGTAAAAACTCGTGTACAACAATTGGATTCAAAACATGGTAAATCCTCTCATAGCCAAAGAAATTTGTTGCCAACTAAAGTCGTTTGGTTGGTTTACCTCTTGTAATTGTAGCGAGGGGATTAATGAGTTACTAGTTAATGGAAGAACATTATCTTAGAAGTTTCACATCTTTTTGTGATCCATACTAAATTTTAATGATCATACAATTTTCATTTTCCTTTGATTGTATCAATTTGGAAATTTAAAAGGGAAATCTTAGTCGTCCAGTTGGAGGCCGGGTAATGATAGTCTTCTCGATAGACTCGGGAGCAACTCATAGAAAATAAAGGATGTTTGTTAGGGGGATTCACGTGCGTTGGCTAGTAATTGGTTATAGGCGCAGGGATACTCCTGAAGCAAAACGACCTAGTGCTAGTATATTCCTCCTCAACTACACTAAACCGAAGTCTGATAGTAGGCTAGAGTGTAATGGATTTATTCGGTAAGTATCAAAACTGGACTAGTTCCCGGGGATTTTCTGCACTTGTGGTTTCCTCGTTAGAAAAATCTCTGGTGTAGTGATTTACTTTATGTCCATATATTATATTGGTTATTTTTATAATTAATACTATAAAAAAACCTAAATGTTATGTTCGTGACTTCTCAAAGATCATTCACAGAGTACTTATGTAGGTTATCACAAAAAATATTGGTGGAGAATTCGATACCCTCGTCTTTTCATAACCGATTATGACCCGTCAACCGTTTTCAAACGATTCCATCGTCGTGTGCCCATGAGTTCCAGATACCCGAATAATTGTTTATTTATTGTTTTTTTGATAAACTAAATCTGAAACAATTCTTTAGTATTAACTACGGATTTTTCCTCAACTCCCTTTTATTTTTTCTATAAGAATTAATCTTTAGTTTGAGCATTATCAAAGGAATAACAATAACAACATTTGAAGATAACTTAGATATAAATTAAAGTGAGGAAGATAAAATAATTTATAGAGAAATTTGTTTTGTTTCCAAGTACTTGATAGATACCCAGATATCTCACAGGGTCCAGTTCCGGCTCCATTAAAATTAGCAACCATGCTAGAAATTATATGGATTCAGAACTAACTCTTATAACCGGCTCCAGTTTTGATCCGATTGACACTCGTAATTATGAATGAATCAAATGAATTTATACTTGGGAACATAATTTCATGAATGTTACAATGGGTTGTCAAATCTCAAGGGAAATTACTAAAATCTATGAGGATGTTTGGATACCAGAAGCAGAAGCCAATTTCAGAAGCTAGATGAAAAATATTTTACTTCATAAAATGTTTATCTTTTTTATTTTTAGAAGTCATTTTGAAATTGTTTAGTTTATTTTTTTTTACTTTTTTACCTAAACTGACTTCTAAATTTTTTGCTTCCAGAAATCAATAAACAACTTGAATGGTATCCAAACGTGTCGTATGTAAAATAAATTAATCTTCACCCCTGAATCTACTAGATTGGTAATTCTCGAGGAATTTATAACCGTGTGATAGTCTTATATTTGTAGTCTGTTTGAATACCACTTAAAAGTTATTTTTAACTTCTAAAAACAAAAAGATCAGTAACTAGTTAGGAAACACAACTACAAAAAACTTCTAAAGGCTAAAAAGTTAACCTTTGTGAAGCAATATTCTTACTTTAATTTTTGGATATAACTTCTACTTCTGGAAAAATAAAAATACTTATGCTTCCAGTATTCAACCACCACATTAATGATGAAATAGTTAATGGAAAATATCGAAGATCAAACGGTGGAAAAAAGAGGGGCTACGAGCACCCACAGTGGTGCGAGCAAAGGACGAAACAAACCCAAATTTGATCTTTGGTCCGTCCAAATCCAAGCGTAATGGGGCGAGTATATTTGGAATTTGGTCCGGAATTTTTACTGATTGGGATCAAATGTGATCCCAGAACTGGACCAAACTCAATTATAGTCGAGCGTTAACATAGTCATGCGTCTCGTTCCAGGCGTAACGCTGGGTCTCCGTCTGGTGCCAAGCGTTTAACTAGATGTGCGTCTCATCATACGGGCGTGAACAAAACTCCGCCCCATCAGGCGTTCATCCAAGAGGACGTCCAATCAAGCGTAACGCTAGAAGCACGCCTGTAATCAAGTGTTCAGCTGGATTAACGCCTGTGTTGGGTGTTCGTCTGGATTAACGTATGTAGTGGGTGTGCGCGTAAGAGAGCGCCTGTGTATGGGGTGTGCGCCTAGATTAACGCTTGGTGAAGAACAAGGAAACAACTCACCATCTTCCAAGGTACCAACGTCTAGTCAAGTGTGTGCCTAGATTAACGCTTACTAAGATACAATGTATGTTTTCCAATTTTCAAAATCATAATTATTTCACAATTGTTCCTTTACCATTGTGCGTTTAAGTGGACTAACGTTTCAAATTAATATAACATTTCAAATATAAGAAAAAGAGAAGCGTTCATAATTGTTCATTTACCATTAGGCGTTCATAATTTACCATTTATCATTTGAAATGCGTCCATTCATTTACCATTAGACCCAAATTAATATAACATTTCAAATTACTCATCAGGTGTTCATCCAGACTAACGCTTGGTGACACGCGCGTATGGCTAGGGATACGCTTGATGAGTGAAGCGTAATCTTAAACGAGCGCCCATCTTCTTTGAAACACGTACCGGCTGCACGAGTAGAAATTGACCGGGTGTTCGACTAGGATAACGCTCCATCAGGCGTTCGGCTAAACACCTGTCGCTGGGACGTGCCACTAAGCGTATGTCTATCATCAGACGTTCTTTTGGGTTACGTCTCCCATCGAGCGTTCATCTAGCATCCGCCCCAACTAAAAGTTTACACAGGCATACGTCCGAAAAAAAAAATCAACATGTGTTAGTTTAGACTTACGTCAAATGCCAGGCGTTAGTTTAAAATTACGCCCGATTAAATTTTACTCTTTCACCGTTACGTTTCAGGCGGAACAAAGATTAAAATTTTTACTATTTAGTCTTTTTATCTAGTATGATTGTGGGTGCTCTAAACTTCGTCCACTACCCGTCATGAGAACATGTTATAGGGCCAAACTACCACCAACAAAATTCGCAGTTAGTCACTGTAGTGTACACGCAATTCTGCTGTGTATGGTGTCTAGTTCGTGGCGCGCCTTTTACTCCCTTTTTCACAACGTGTCCTTCTCTCTCTCTAACCACGGCACAATCAGAAACAGAGAAGGAGTATATAATACTCTATCTCTCCCTCTCTTTCCGACTGGAGCGACTCATTCGAATTCAGTAATTCAGACGTCACTCACTCACTGACTCGCCCTATGAAGAATGTCCTAAAGTGTAATAATTTCAATAAACGGCGTATTGTTTCTCTTCTTACACGCCGGCATTATTCAGTCGGTACTCTCTCATCAGGTATATCAAAACCCTCAAATTTAGAGTAAAGTTTGTCACTAATTGGAGAAGTATTCATCATATGCGATTCAATTGATTTATAGTTGTAAACCAACCCTATTTGTTTAATTGTTGTGTTTTTTCGGCTTCTTTGTTTTTTAGTGTTTGATTGACTGAACTTCTTTTTGATTTCTTAGGGTTACAGTGAACTAGAAATTTGTAAGCATTGACATGCATTGTGAATTTTGTAGTAAATGTGTTATTTAGTCAATGTAGCTCCTATTTTAGGAAACAGAAACCTTAAGGAACCAACAGGACGTTCTAGTTTTCAACATGATAACTTATGGATTGACCTTGATCTACATGGCAAGGTGCTGATTACACAATTATACTTTCGAGGAAAAAGGTAGAGCTGCTTAGTACATCTAAATATTAGTTCATGGAAAGGTGTAAGAATAAGGTTGTAATTTGAAAATGAATAACATGAAATAGGTACCATGATTGGCATTTTAAGAAAAAGTTGCTGGGGGGAAACGGCCAAAATGGCTTATTTGGAGCATCATTATGAAAGGGTAGTAGAGATATGAATGCTCCTGTGCCAGAATTGCCTCTAATTTTTGTATAGTCCTTAATGGTTTTATTTAAATCTCGATAATGAAGCATATAACGCATATATCACTGCAGCAATAGAAGAATCGAAATGTACTGTTAAAGTTGGTAAAAATCTAAATACTTGTGCAACACATATTGTAAGATTCTCAACTGTAATATTGTTTGTCAAGGGATGGAGGGGATCTTTTTTCTGTGCATGCATGTCTTTTCTGACTAAACCGGTTTGTAATTGATGTTTTCCACAACTAAGCACATGAAATCAGCAATCAGAAAATGAATAGAATGGTGAGCTAGATGTGTTTATGAGAACCAAAGTGTGACTAGGGGAGAGCTAATACTAAATTGTATGTTTGTTCTTATAGGTTCTGTGTATTTTATGCTAAGCCTTGTAGTTTATTTGCAGTTACTCAACTGGTTTTACTAGCGTACATGGCGAAAGGCCATCTGCAGAATATGCTAAGTTACAAAAGGAGTCATTGGAGAGTGAATTTGGTCATGCACTTGGAAATTATCGCTCCAGTAACCTTTCAGCTTATTACCGTTTTGGGCTGTTCCTGGCTTTGTATAGAGCAGCCATTATTTCATTTCAGCTGACAAAATTAACTGTATGGCACTTTTTTCTTCAAGACATTCGTAGCCGAGCTGTTAAGGTATTTTATTATTTTAATTTTTTTTTTTTTTCAATACATACTTTCTGGTGCTCATCAGCTTTTAACTGAATGCTGCATTTCTGTGGCCCGAGTCAGGGGTATCACGTCAGTGATGATGTGATTGATATCATGGTATATGAAACACCAAACTTGTTATCATCTTTTAAATATTTGCTAGTTTAAAATTAGAATTAGGTGTAAAATCAATCTTAATAAGTCCGAGTGAACGAATCTTTTTACCACACTTCTATAATGACATCACGGAGTCAATTATATTCAATCAGACAAGGTAATCTTCCAATATATGAATTCTTGAGTAATATAAAGGAAATAGTTGATAATCTTGATCTGATTAATGATTATGTCTTGGACTCTGATGCGGTGATGCATTCCTTGATGGTCTAAATCGAGAAGTTAATCATTTTGTTATTACTGCTCAACACCGAGAAACTTCATACAACTTTAGTGAGCTAATATCATGATTAATTCATCACAAGCAGTGGTCAAAGAATCAAACTCAAGAATCAGTTGTTTTTCTTGATTCTACAAATGCTCTTGCAGCTTTCTTTACCAAGAAAACCAATTCTTCCTACAAGAATTCTTTCAATTATTCTAGTTATGGTGTCAGGAATCAAGATTTTGTGCAGCATCAAGATTCGAACCCTCATACGAATTTCTCCAATATTGCTTGTCAAATTTGTAAGAAGCTTGGCCATACTGCTAATCGTTGTAGATTCAGATATACTCATGCTACTCCGTTTCCTGCATCTAAAGCTAATACTTCTAAGGATGCATCTGGATCTTCACAAGCTTCTCCACAAGATTTTCTTTGTTCTTTTGAGCTCCGATGTCTCACCTACTATGGCTTATAATGAATTTGTGATTAGCACAACATGGATTTCAAATTGTGCAGCTTCCGCTTATATGACCAACAATCCAGCCTTGCTACATAATCCTGTTCCTTATTCAGAATCTAATCATGTCATGGTTGGGAATGGTAAGTACTTAATCATTACTCATATTGGCACTTCAGTTTTATCAAATATACATGTTGATTTTCAGTTGAAGAATGTGTTGTCAGTCCCTAGTTTATGCAAAAATCTTATTTGTGTAGCTCAATTTGCGAAAGATAATAATGTCTCACTTGAGTTGGTTGATTGTGGTTATAACATTAAGGATCACGACACCAATGAAGTAGTGGCAGAAGGTCCAGTCTGCAACAACTTATATCCAATCCAGATGGCTCCAATTGTTTCATTTTCTTTTACTCTTGTTGCTCTTTCTTTATGGCATTCTATACTTGTCCATCCATCCAATCAAATCATCAGTAAGTTGTCCACTTTATCCTCAATTAAACTTTCATCAAATCCTTTTGATTCTTTTTATCATAACTGTCAACTAGGTAATACACAAAATTACCCTTATTTACATCAAATAGAGGCATTACAACTCCTTTATCACTTGTTCATTGTGATATTTAGGGTTCATCTCTTTAGATGGTTTTAAGTATTACATTTTATTTGTTAATGACTATAGTCGTTATAACTGGATTTATCCAATGACACATAGAACAGATTCTCTCCAATATTTTTAACATTTTAAAACCATAAATGAAAGTGTCTTAAATACTTCTGTAGTTTCATTCCAATATGATGGGGCTTACGAACTCACTAAAGGATCTTTTCGATTTTTTCTTGATACTAGTGGCATTACTCTTAGGTTTTCTTGTCCTCACACTCAATCTCAAAATGGTCTTGGTGAGCGTAAGCATCGTCACATAACTGAAAGGGGAAACACCTTAGATTTACAAGCTTCTTTACCTTCTCACTTCTGGTTTGATTTTTTTTTTGACAGCTACCTTTTTCATAAATAGAAATCCATCAAAACTTACCAATTCTAAATCTCCTTTTCAAATGTTGTTTGATGAAATTCTTGATTGTAGTTTGTTAAGAGTTTTTGGATGTAGCTGATCTCCAAATCTTACTGCTTATAGGGCTAACAAACTATGTGCAAAGTCTAAAAAATGTGTTTTCCTGGGATATAGTCCTCTTTATAGAGGTTATAATTGTTTTGATCCTACCACCAAAAATATTTTTGTCTCTCGAAATGTCACTTTCAGTGAAACTGAATTTCCTTTTGCCTTAAAGTCTGATTCAGTTTCTTCTACTGACTCATCTGCTGAGTTAGTCTCTTTGCCGATTGGTTCTGTTCTGCACCATTAATTTTTGCTCCTATCACTCGGTCACCATCTTCTACAACTATATTACCATTAGATCCTAATATGGACTTTGGTCCTGTTTTACCAACTTCTGTTTCTCCTTCACATTCAATACCTTCTAGAACTATTGCTACTAGATCATCTAGTGGCATTTCAAAGACAAAACAGTTACCACCAGGATTCATTGCTCATACTTCTATTTTTACATTCATTACCAATAGATGTTACTTCTCTTCGTCGTACTACAGTTGAACCAGGACTTATAAGTCTGCTTTTCAAATTCTTGTTTGGGTTCATGCTATGTCTAATGAATACGATGCTTTAATGGATAATCGTACATGGGTATTTGTTGAACCTATTGAAAGTATGAATGTTCTAGGTAATAAGTGGATTTATAAGATCAAGTACAAATCAGATGGTACTATAGAAAGGTATAAGGCTAGGTTGGTGGCTCGTAGATTTCATCAACAGGACGAGATAGATTTCTTTGAAACCTTTAGCCCAATTGTGAAGACCAGCACTATTAGATGTGTGTTGACAATTGCAGTGTATAGGGGCTGGGATATCAGGCAATTAGATGTATTAAATGCATTTCTTCCCGGTTATCTCACTGAAAATGTTTATATAAAGCAACCAAAAGGTTTTGAGGATCAGTCTAAGCCACATTTTGTATGTCATCTATAAAAATCATTGTATGGACTCAAACAGGCTCCTAGAGCCTGGTTTGCGAGGTTTTAGCGGATTTCTCACTCATAATGGTTTCATGAAATCTAGCAGTGATCATTCTATGCTCACTTATAATTCTGGTGAGAAATTCCTTTTTCTCCTTCTTTACGTAGATGATATTATTTTGACTGGGTCTTCTCCTTCTTTTATTACTTCTTTTATAACTGTGTTGAGTAAGGAGTTCTTATTGAAGGATTTGGGTCCATTGAATTATTTCTTGGGTATTGGGTGCTTAAAAACATCTAGTGCTATTCTCTTAACTCAAAATAAATATGTTATGCATTTTTTGAACAAGGCAGAAATGTTAAATTGTTGTCATTTTTTTACACCTGTCAGTCAGGGTCCTAGGCTTTCTTTACATAGTGGTGATATTCTTGAGGATGCTAGCTTCTACAGAAGTATTGTGGCTGGGCTTCAATACCTAACTCTCAGAAGGCCAGATTTGAGTTTTTATTCTAATTATTCAAGCCAGTTTCTTCATGCACTTAAAATATCTCATATGCAGCTTGTGAAGAGGATCCTAAGATATCTAAAAGGCAGCCCTGGCTCTGGTATAACCTTGTCTTCCTGCAAAAATGACACTACTGCTCATTCTGACTCTGACTGGGCAGGGTACCCGGGCACAAGAAGATCAACTAGTGAATATGTTGTTTTTCTAAGTAATTCTCTTATTTCCTGGTCATCTAAAAAGCAACCTCCAATTTCAAGGTCGAGTGCTGAAGCTGAGTACAAGGCTCTAGCAGTCACAAGTTCAACTTCTTTGGATCTCTTACTTGTTGAAGGAGCTTCACATTCCTCTCTCTAAGCCTGCCGTTCTTTTGTGATAATGTTGTGATAATGTCAGTGCAGCTAGTTTGACTACTAATCCAGTTTTTCATGTTCGTACTAAGCATGTTGAGATTGATTACCACTGTATTAGAGACCAAGTTCAGTCTGGTTCCCTCCAATTCGCTATGTTTCTTCTGCTCATCAGTTGGTGGATGTCTTTACTGAAGGTTTGGGCCTTAGTTTATTTTACAATTGTATTATCAAACTGATGACTCATCAGGGGGAATGTTAGATATACTTAGTACTGTTAGATATACTTAGTGTTAGCTGAGTGTAAGTTTTCTTTTATACTTAGTGATAGCTGAGTGTAAGTTTTCTTTTATCTCTTTTGTCTTTTAATCTATATCCCTTTGATCTATAAATAGTGGATTCCAAGATTTTGTTTCACACGCAAAACGAAAACTCTGACTAGTTTTTATAGTGTATTCATCGTCAAATAAGATCAATAAAATTAAAATCAGTTTTTATAGTGTTTTTTTAGTGTATTCATCGTCAAATAAGATCAATAAAGTAGAGAGAGTTCCATTAAAGAAGCTAATTGTCAAACTTAGAAATTTAGCCCTTTGACCATCCTAAGCAAATTTCATATTTCAGCCAAAAGAAAAACAAAAACAAATTTCATTAATAATGAAAGTGACAAATACATTGCAACCACCCCTTGCCAATCTCAATGGTTGAACCCACTTAACATATTCATCGTGTGGTCGACAGTTATCCCTCAGCATCTGTACCTCACGCAATGCACTAGGTTGCTCACACGATTTCATATTGTAATTTTTGAAAAAGCCATAATTTATTCATTTACTATGAATATATAATACCGACAGAGGGAGAGGAGGAAAGAAACAATCATCTTCATCATCATCTAACCAAGTTCAGCTCTTTTATCTCAAAATCTTAAATTTTTCTCTTTCTGAACTTGTTTATGTTTAAATTTCATCATTTTATCCATTTCTATGACGCTTCAGAATTTATCCTTTTCTATGGTTTTTCTTATGTTACTACTGATTCTGTCTGTCTGGGTTTAACATATGAATGATAAAGCTTCTAGAAAAAGAAAAGAAAAGAAAAAAAAATCTTCATTTTTTATTTGTTTCTTTTTCCAAAATTGGTTTGAATATTGGTTGCCTGATAGTGACTCCCGAATAACCTTTTAACAATATTAAAAATGAAAAAAGGCAAAAGGTAGAGTCTTTTAGGGGTGAAGAACTATGAAGAAGAAATTAATCTGTCTCTAGAGTATTTTTTTGGAATTTTGTTTTGTTTTTATTCTTTAGGGAGTCAGAAAAGGTTAATTTCTTTCTTTTGAATTTTGTATGCAGCTGAAAACCTGTGTTTTTGTTGAGCAGGTAGAGAATGGAAGAATGATACGAAGAAAATTTTAGGGAATAGACCGAAAATGTTTTGTATTGAGTGTTAAAGATGCAGCGTGTTCGAGTTTCAGCACACCAAGCTTCTGTGCAGAAACTAGGGGATTCCCGAATCACATTATCTCCCAAGTTCAGGTTAGCAGCCTGGCAATCGTCTTCCTTGTTAAAACAAACATTAGAATTCTCAACATGTATAAAACCCTTAATTCCTGGTCTTCCTGATGATATTGCGCTTAACTGCCTTCTTCGAGTTCCAGTTGCAAGTCACTCATCCCGCAGAGCTGTTTGCAAGAGTTGGCGTCTGCTTCTAGGAAGTAAAGAACGATTCTTCTCACAAAGAAAGGAATTAGGTTTTCAAGATCCCTGGCTCTTTATATTCGCCTTCCATAAATACACCGGAAAGATTCAATGGGAAGTTCTAGACCTTACAAGTTTTTCTTGGCACACAATTCCACCAATGCCAAGCAAGGACTGGGATTGTCCTCACGGGCTGAGGTGTATCTCGACCCCCCTTGAAGGAACTCTCTTTGTTTGTGGTGGTATGACTTCTGATATGGATTGTCCTCTTGATTTGGTCATAAAATACGAAATACATAAAAATCGTTGGAGCGTGATGAACCGAATGCTCAAGCCAGATCGACTTTGCAAGTGGAGTTATAGATGGATTTGTTTATGTTGCTGGAGGGAATAGTGCTGATCTACTTGAGCTCAATTCAGCTGAGGTTTTAGACCCTAAGGATGGCCAGTGGCGTCCCATTGCAAATATGGGAACTCATATGGCGTCTTACGATGCAACAGTTCTAAATGGGAAGCTTTTGGTTACTGAAGGTTGGCTTTGGCCATTCCTATTCTCTCCTAGAGGTCAAGTCTATGACCCCGAATCTGACAGATGGGCAACTATGGCTGCTGGATTAAGAGAAGGTTAGACAGGTTCAGGCGTTGTTGTTGATGGGCATCTGTTTGTAGTTTCGGAGCATGAGAGGATGAAACTAAAAGTATATGTAATGGAAACTGATTCTTGGGAAACAGTACCAGGCGCACCAGTACCTGCACAGATCTGTAAGCCGTTTTCTGTAAATTCTACAGGTGGCTTAATTTGTATTGTCGGCTGTAATCTACATGTTGCTATTGGCCACTTAAGAAGGATGAGGGAAAAAACTAATCAGAAATTCTCCGTTCAGTGGGAAGTCGTGGATGCACCTAACGATTTCTGTGACCTAAAACCGTTGAGCTCTGTTCTTATCGCCTAGCATTTGATTGTTATTCTTCATCTAATATTATCCTTCTATTACCGTTTTAAATGGTCCATATTGTTTTTGTTTGATAAGCAATGGTCCTAGTAAAACTGAGAGCTGTACCTGTTAGCCTTTTTCTCATATGGGCTAAAAGAAGGGGAAAAAAGATATGTGATCCATTAGCCCCATTAGCCCCTACTACTCTTTCCTACCTTTAGGAAAACTACCCACTATATATCCACAACTACTCTATGATGGCTAGGGTTAGTTTTACAGAGGATAGAAAACAGAACAGAAAGGTCACCAAAACCATTCTCAATCCTGCATACACCATCTACAATTGAGAAAGAGGGTTTGGCACCGAAGTTCATAACAACTAAAATTAGGGCAAACTTAAGGATTCAAGATCAATGGCTGAAGGTATTTATAACCCCTTTCTTTTGCTTCCGCTTTAATTTGTATGTTCTTATATTGTGATTAGAACATGCATATTAGGTTTTCTAACATTTGGTATCAGAGCTTGTTTTTACCTCCGCCTTGTTTGTTATGGAATCAATTTGTTTTCACAAAAATTAAAACATGTTTAATCATTGTGGGTATCTCTTAATTTTAAGTTTACCCTGATTCTTGTTGAATTGATTCATAATGGGTTTTCTTTTGATTTTGTCGTAATTTTGCCTATTCAAATGAGTAGAAAATTCCTGAGGCCTGGTTTCCGGGTTACAATGTTGAAACTTGTACTACTACTCTAAATGACCTACAGAAGTCATCATGTACCTCTTAGTATTATTTAGATAAGCATAAATTCACAAACTATTGGTCTTGCTTGATAACAGTTAGACACGTATGAGTAGGCTCAACATGCACACTAGAACGTGAAATCGCTTGTAAGTTATATCATCATACTGATAATTTAGATCCCTTTGAACTTCCACTTGAACGTTAAATCCAAGTGAGCGTTTTCCGATACCGAAAACATGGAACCTGTTGGTGGCAAAAGAAATAGTTTATTAATATATCATTTTCTGATGCCACAAAACAGCAGCAAGTATATAGAACTGAAGGCATGGATTGAAAGTAGATTTTGTAGCCTTAAAAAAAAAAAACTTATACCCAAGTGTTGAACGTGGTTTCATATTTGTTATTCTTCTGTCTATTAATATACTTACTGATTGTCTAAATGACATACCGTAGACTCTAAATGATGTTTGATGTCAATTGTGACATTCTGATAGACACCTTTTAGTGTCTAAATTGCACCTTAATTTCTAGTGAGTTAGTATTCAATTTTGTGTCTATTACGTGTTTTTATGCTTTTGTAGGTACATTAGAAGAATAAAGATTTGTGGAAAAATTAGCTCAAAAAGTGTTCAAAGCACCCGGGAAAATGGATCGAGGCACCCACACTTTGGATTGGGGCACCCTTGGATCGGGCTGAGCTGGATCGGGTCAACCCAGCGGGTCAACCCAGCGGGTCAACCAGGCGAGTCAACCCAGCGAGCTGGATCGGGCCGAGTCACCGAGTTGACTCATCGGGAATCAACTGTCCAGATTGGCAACTCAAATTCACGTGAGAAAACAAGGTTCTGTTGCTTCCAGATTGTTCCAAACACTAATAGTTATCTCACGCAAGTTATAAACAGCAAAATATCCCGTGAAATCAGCTTGAAAATCATGTATTTGGCCGGAATCATGATTCGATTAAGATTGGGATTTGTGGGCAGTTCTAGAGAGTTCTATTAGGTTTAGAACTCTCTCTAGGGTTTCTACTACCTATATAAACCAAGAGAAGCCAAGAAAATCAAGGACGAAAGCCTAGAGAAGAATTTAGAAATTTCCGGTGAAGCTCCGTCGACGTCCGGTCAACTGCTACTGCACCGGCCGGCTGTTCTTCATCCATCACTGCCGGAGAAGAAGACTCAGTAACATTTATAACTGTTGCTGATTTGAATTTTCCTGTTGTCTATTGCTTCAAACCCTTTGTTGCTTAAAACTCTTCTGTAACAGCTGAACCCTCTCCTGTAACGCATATAAGCGTATCAAATCAGCTGTTACAGCGTTATTCACCTTTGTAATTGATATTTTGAGCAATGAAATCAACTTTTGAGCAAGTTTTCTTCACCATGGGCTAAATCTAGTTACTGGGATGATGGATAAGGTAATTTTCTCAATTTTATGTGATTTAATTATTTTCTAATAATTATTTATAATTCTTTTATTATTAGAATTGCATAGTTTTGAATAGTAAAAACGGTTTTCTTTCAACAGTTTTGCTTTTGCTTGATGGATTATGCTTAGTTAATTAATTTTGATAGTCCATGCTTGTGATTTACCTCTGTTTGTTAGCATAACAAAACCAATTTTGGCAATTATTTGTGCTTCAATTAATTTAAAAAGAATTATCTGATTAATCACATAGGTTGTTAGATTTACCTGATTCCTGATTCCTGGTCCTTTTAAAATTATTTAAAAATCATCCTTAGGTTATTTAGTCTTTTTCTTACTCCTGGAATTTTCTAGAATTAATCTAAATCATTATTTTCTAAAATCATTACCTTTACAAGTTCGAGAATCGAACCTCTTTTTACCACTATATTAAAACCACATCAATTTTTGGCGCCGCTGCCGGGGACTTGTTTTTAGGTTTAGGGTTTTAGATTTATTTTTAGGTTTTTATTTTTAGTTTTATTATTTTACTTTGTTCTATTTTACGTTTCTTTTGGTATTTTTCCTTTTTACTACAGGTTCGATTTTGGATCGAAAAGAGATTACGCCCAAGTTTTGGAATTAAAGTTAAAGACTTGGAATTAAAAAAGGGAAAAGCTTAAAGAACGAAAAAAAAAGATCGAAGATTTTATTTTATTTTTCTTAATTAGATTTTTAGGTTATTTTAATTAGTTGTAATTAATTTAGAAAATTGTATTAGGGTTTTAATTATTTTTGTAATTTTTCTTTTATTTTCGGACACTTTTGGACATTATTTTTGGACTTTGAACTTTTTATTATTTTTAAACCCTACGGAAGGGTAATTTTAAATATCAAACTGTGTGCAGGGACGGATGACAATTACGATATTGTCTCGGCCCCTCGGGTTCGCACACTATTAAAGAGGATATTAGTGGCCCGAGTCGACTTCAACGGTTCGTCGCCCGTCTAGAACGGGAGGTAAATTTCGACCAACCCACGAATCTCCTGTCAGTGGGTTTTCTGGACGCCTTTGTATGCATATATGTTGAGGACTGAATACGGAACTTAATTTCTGCATAGTAAATGGCAAGGCCTGGCCATACAAGATAAGGTTTCGGATTTCATCACCGTCTCCTTCTTGCCCGCCTTAGGAAAACGAAACCTACACGAACCTAAGCTTAAAATCTTGACTAGAAAGAGACCGATAAGGTAACGAGCTTATAGGAAAATCGGTTGGAAGGACTGTATTGGTTACCTTATTAGCCTAACTCAAAAAGCAGGAAGATTAGATTAAAGTTGATTAGAGCCGCCCTGTAACCCAGGGAAGCGTTGCCAAAGAGACAGGGGTATCAAAGCTCCATTGAGCTTCTCCTGTTTCTCTTCAACTTGATTTAACTCGGATCGCTCAGAGAGATTCGCTAAAATTGTAACCAGTTGCCTTCTGAAAGAATAGAGGCTGGTCTAGAGACAATCTAAGTGGAACCATCATGCTTGTTGTTTGCTAGATTTAGGTTTGATTTGGTTGAGTCAGGGCACGATTGTGTTTGATTGTTAGGATTTAATTTTTGCATGCCAAGAACGCCCTAGGCGAACTTGGAATAGAGACCCTCAAGGTAGGTTAATCAGTGGAAGACTTGTAGTTCACCTTGACCTTGAGAATCCAACTGAGAGTGAACTAGTCACTCCCGAGACTGTGTCAGCAATGACATCTCTAAAGGATTTGTTGAATCCAACCCGGACCTCACGTCCATCTTGCATCAAGTTAGCCGCTACTGAAGCGAGCTACGAACTGAAACCAGGAATTATCCAGATGCTCCCATCATTCTTAGGAAAAGAAAACGAAAATCCCTATTTTCATGTTAGGGAATTCGAGGAAATATGTAGCACAATCAGAATTAGAGACTTGAATGACGAGTCTATTAAACTTAGATTGTTTCCCTTTTCCTTAAGAGATAAAGCCAAGTCATGGCTGTATATCTTGGCCCCTCAGTCAATTGAAACCTATGCCCAACTTACTTCAGCGTTTATTCAGAAGTTCTTTCCTAGGAACAAAATTTCATATGTTAGGCAGAAAATATGCACGTTTTCCCAGCTAGAGGGAGAGTCTCTGTATGTGTATGTAGAAAGGTTCAATGACTTATTATCCCAATGCCCATACCACGGTATAGAGGAGTTAAGGCTAGTTCAAATCCTCTATGACGGTTTAGACTATACATCTATAACCTTGGTCGAGTCTTTGTCAACCGGAGGGTTCGACAGTAAGACTCCTGCTGAGGCGATGAAACTTCTGAGGGACATCGCCGAGAAGACCCAGCAGTGGGAGAGCAGTAGAGAGCCAAAAAGAACAATTCTTCTAGGAAGAGGAAATGTTAATAGGGTAGAAGGATCTTTCGATCCAAAGGCCCAAATAGAAGCCTTATCTAGAAGGCTAGAACTGGTCGAACTGAATCAAGCTAGTAGTTCAGAACCCAACCAATTCGAAGAGCAGGATTTTTCTCTTTATAATAACACTAGATTTGATAACCAGAGAAAGTTCGACCCATATTCGGAATCTTATAACCCTGGCTGGAGAAACCACCCAAACCTTTCCTGGTCAAAAGGCCAGGATCAAGGTCAGTTTAGTAATGCTAAAGGTCCTCCAGGCTTCAGTTATAAGAATTCGGCTGGTCCAACTCATCCCAGCAATGACGAAAAGAATGAGCAGAGATTCCATACCTTAGAAAAAGCTATCTCTAGTTTACAAACCCAAGTCAGTGACATTGCTGTGGCTCTGAGAGAGCGAGAACTTGGTAGGTTCCCTAGTCAACCCGAACCAAATCCTAGAGGATCCAATGGAATGTTGACTGGTGAGAAATCATCCAGTCATGTGAATGCAATTAGTACCCTTAGAAATGGTAAGGTAGTGGATAACAAGGTAACTAGGCCTGATAGTGAACAAACTGTATTTCACCCTGACCCAATAGTTGAAGAGACTGATAAAGCTTCTGAAGAGCCTGAGGAAACCCCTCAGAGAACCGATTTCATGCCTAGAGCCCCATACCCAAGGTTGTTAGCACCTACTAGGAAGGAATCCATTTTTAATGAAATAATGGAAGTTTTTAAGAAAGTCACGATCAACCTTCCATTATTAGATGCAATTAGGCAGATTCCTGCTTATTCCAAGTTTCTTAAGGACATGTGTACACGAAAGCGAAAACTTAGCGTACATAAGAAAGCTTTTCTAGCTAGTCATGTAAGTTCAATTATACAGAGTAGTACGGCCCTTAAGTACAAAGACCCAGGTTCCCCAACCATAGCTTGCACAAGGTAGTTGTATATTTGAGAATTATTCTTGTCTCTCTCTAGGTACTCCCTGTCAATGAGACTTTCAATCCTTTTTTTCAAATCAACTGGCTTTATTGGAAATTCCAGCTGTTTCAACCACACAAAAAACAATCCTCAGTCTCTTCCCCGACCAACCCGATGGTGAAATTCAGATAAAAACAAAATAGATAAGAAAGCGTTAATAAGATTCTATTGATCATTTAGTTACCTGCTGGAAGAGCTC
>JAJJMC010029797.1:3479761-3500182 GCA_023531435.1 Papaver californicum
AGGCCGTGCTCTCAGCTTGCTATGTCTTGAACAGAGTACCCTTTAAAGGATCATACAAAACTCCATATGAGTTATGAAAAGGTAGACAACCTTCTTATGCATACTTTAAAGTGTGGGGGTGTTTGGATAAGGTTTCCATTCCTCCACCTAAGAGAACCAAGATAGGTCCCAAAACTGTTGACTGTGTCTTCATAGGGTATCCTGAACATACTACTACATATAGATTTATGGTTGTAAGTTCTGAAATTTTTGAAATTGGTGTGAATACTATTATGGAATCTAGGGATGTTGTGTTTTTTAAAAATGTTTTTCATTTGAAATCTGAATCTCGCATGATATGTGTTGATCCCCTAGACGTTCCTTCCACTAGACAGGCGTCACCTTTAAAGGAAGATGAATTTGAGCCTAGAAGAGGTAAAAGACTTAGAACTGAAAAATCTTTTGGGCCAGACTTCATAACATGCCTAGCTGAGACTGATCCACAGACTTATAGAGAAGCCATGACTTCTTCTGAAGCTCCATGGTGGAAAGAATCCGCCATTAGTGAAATGGATTCCATTATACAAAATGATACTTGGGAGATTGTAGATTTACCTCTAGGGTGTAAACCCATAGGTTGTAAATGGATCTTCAAAAGGAAACGTAAAGTAGATGGAACTGTGGAAAAATACAAAGTTAGGCTAGTAGCTAAAGGTTATAAACAAATAGAAGGTGTAGATTTCTTTGATACTTATTCACCTGTTACGAGAATTACTTCCATTAGGATGTTAATTGCTATTGCTGCCATTCATAACTTAGATATACATCAAATGGATGTAAAAACAGCTTTCTCTAAATGGTGAATTAGATGAAGAAATTTATATAGACCAACCTAAGGGATTTGTAGTGAAAGGTTGTGAAAACAAAGTTTATAAACTGAAAAAATCTTTATATGGTTTGAAACAAGCACCTAAACAATGACATGCAAAATTTGATCATGTCATGATTTCTAGTGGTTTTAAAATAAATGAATCTGACAAGTGTGTTTATACTAAACTTGTGAATGATTTCTATGTGATTGTATGCTTGTATGTTGATGATATGCTTATACTTGGTACAAACATGGATGTAATTAATTCCACAAAGAGTATGCAAAATGAGAACTTTGACATGAAAGACTTAGGTCTCCCTGATGTGATCTTAGGGATGAAGATTAGAAGAAATTCTAATGGATATAGTCTTAGTCAATCTCATTATATTGAATCCGTGCTTAAGAAATATAACCAGTTTGATTGTAAACCTGCTTGTACTCCATATGATCCTTGTTGTAGACTCAAAAAGAACAAGGGTAATGGAGTTTCATAACTTGATTATTCACGTGTTATAGGAAGTCTGATGTATTTGATGAATTGTACGAGACCAGACTTTTGCTTATGCGGTGAGTAGGTTGAGTAGGTATACCTGTAATCCAGGGAAGGAGCATTGGGATGCACTTATTAGAGTGTTAAGGTACTTGAAGTACACTTTAAACTTTTGTTTAAATTATGAGAGATACCCTGCGGTCCTTGAAGGATTTTGTGATGCAAACTGGATATCAGACTCAGAGGAGTCTAAGTCTATGAGTGGATATGTGTTCACTCTAGCGTGTGGGTCTGTATCTTGGAAGAGTTCCAAACAGACATGTATAGCTCGATCCACTATGAAATCAGAGTTTATTGCGTTAGATAAAGCAGGAGAGGAAGCCACTTGGCTAAGATGCTTTTTAGAAGACATTCCTCTTTGGCATAGGCCTGTGCCAGCTATATCTATACATTGTGATAGTCAAGTTGCAATAGCTAATGCTAAAAACAACAACTATAATGGGAAGTCTATACACATTCGTAGAAGACACAATTCCCTAAAACAACTAATCTCAACTGGCGTTATTTCTGTTGACTTTGTGAGGTCTAAGGAGAATATCGCGGACCCTTTGACGAAAGGTTTGTCCAAGGAGATAGTTAGTAATGCATCAAGGGGGATGGGGCTTAATCTCATCAAATAAACTTGCCGTGAAGGATACTCAACCTTGCTGACTGGAGATCCCAAAATCAAGGTTTCGAATGAGACAACTAATTTGTGGTGGGTTAAAGGAAACAGTATCAGAGAATTTCATTCTCTGTCCCTTCCCTATGGTGTAGACGTGATAGTGTGAATGCATGTGAAGGAAGACTTTTTATCAAGTCTTAATAAGTTTTATAGTTTCAATTTAAGATTGAAGTGGGGTGTAGCAGTAAACACTCTTGATAGAACTCACTTATCTGAATGAGGAACTGGGCTGCTTCCTATGAGAACCGAGATGATTTTCTAGAGCATTCTGAGAAACGGGATACGTCCAGGCCAGAATGTACACAATGGCACGAACTTGTTAGCACCTATAGAGATATCTGATGCGTCGGAAAACCGACTTTGTTTTACCGCAAACGCACAATGTCGAAAGATGTAGACAAAAGCAAATACGGTTCGTTCCCACGAGGAGTTTGGATTAAAATATTTTTTTAGGTTTTTTTATAAAGAATTAAATTAACTAATGAATTAAAATTATTTAATAAAGTTTGAAAACAATAATAGGAAAACGTTAAGGTTCCGGGAATCCGTTGTAGATTAGGGTTTAATTGCGTTCGTCACATAGGGTCTCGATTTCAAAAAGAAATGTTTGTTCATATTTTTTATGCATGACTTGCATTGGTAACTCATGATTAAGTTTAAGTCTCAAATTTTTTGTTTATAAGCATGTATAGTGACATTCCTGAATTAAAGGGTGATAATTTTTCGTTATAATTTTAACTGGAAACATTTCTGATGTCAATAGTGACATTCCTGAATTAAAGGGTGATAATTTTCTAGCGTTTGTTTATGAATCTAATATGGTTAATATTAATCATAATACATGGTGGATTGACTCTGGTACTACAATCCATGTTTTGAATACCTTGGAAGGTATGGCAATCCTAAGGAAACCAATGGGAAGTGAACACTACATCTATTCAGGTAGTCAGATGAGTTCACATGTGGAAGCTGTTGGGACATGCAGTTTAATTTTAAGTAGTCGTTTTAATTTGCATTTAGAAAAGACATTTTATGTACCAGGTTTCACTAGAAACTTGATTTCAGTTTCAAGACTTGTACCTTTAGGAATTTCCTTTAATTTTTCGGATTCTGGTTTTAGTATTCTCAGAAATTCTGAAGTTATTGGTTATGGTATTTTGTCTGATGGTTTATATCGTCTTTATTTGCAAAATGATATCACTCATAGTTCTATGCATGTAAATACTGGGTTTAAAAGATGTATTATGAATGAGGACTCCTCAATTTTGTGGCACCGGAGATTGGGACATATCTCCATTGAGAGAGTTAAGAGATTGGTAAAGGATGGGGTACTTGGTACTTTGGACTTTACTGATTTTGATACGTGTTTTGGTTGCATTAAAGGAAAGCAAACTAACAAACACAAAATTGGTGCCAAAAGAAGTTCAAACCTATTAGAGATCATACACACGGACATTTGTTGTCCAGACATGAACGTTAATGATCTGAAATACTTTATCACTTTCATAGATGATTATTCACGATATATGTATCTTTACTTACTTCGTTCCAAAGACGAAGCTTTGGATGCCTTTAAATTGTTTAAGGTTAAAGTAGAGAAACAATGTGGTAAGCACATTAAGATTGTGAGATCAGATAGAGGTGGAGAGTACTATGGTAGATACACCGAGAACGGACAAGCACCAGGTCTATTTGCAAGATTCCTTCAAGAGCATGGGATTGTTGCCCAATACACTATGCCTGGTTCTCCGAACCAGAATGGTGTAACTGAAAGAACAAATCGAACTTATGAGAAGTAATGTTAAACTTCCATCATTTTTATGGGTAGAAGCTCTTAAGACGGCAGCGTACATATTAAACCAGGTTCCTTCCAAGGCCGTCTCAAAGACGCCTTTTGAGTTATTCAAAGGATGGAAACCGAGTTTGCAACATGTACGCATTTGGGGATGCCCGTCTGAAGTGCGAGTGTACAACCCATAGGAGAAGAAGCTAGACCCAAGGACTATTAGTGGGCATTTCATTGGATATGCTGAAAGGTCTAAGGGTTATAGATTCTATTGCCCGTCTCAGAACACTAGAATTGTGGAATCAAGAAATGCTAAATTTCTTGAGAATGACTTGATTAGTGGGAGTGATCAATTTCAGGATATTGTTCCTGAAAAAGATAATGATCAACTTCCACCTACTGTTTCAAGTGACAAGTTGATTGTCATTCACGCACCTCAAGCTAAACTACGTGTTAGACAACCAACCATTGAGGTTCCACAAATTGACAACAATCTAATAGATCATGATGGTAATGAGAAACAAATTGTTCATCGTGAGGATGAACAAGTTCCATTGAGGATATCTAATAGAGAAAGGAAATCAATTATTTCTAGTGACTATTTAGTGTATCTGCAAGATTCAGATTGTAATATTGGAGCCGATAATGATCCTATGTCATTTTCACAAGCCATAAATTCTACAGATTCAGACTTATGGATGAATGGCATGAATGATGAGATGAACTCTATGGCATCCAACGGAGTTTGGGATCTCGTCGAGTTGCCGAATGGTGTAAAAGCCATTGGATGCAAGTGGGTATTTAAAACAATTAAAGACTCGCATAGCAACATCGAGAGACATAAGGCTAGACTCGTTGCCAAAGGGTTCACTCAAAGGGAAGGAATCGATTACACATAGACTTTCAATCCTGTATCAAAGAAAGATTATTTCCGAGTGGTGATGGAATTAGTAGCCCATTTTGATTTTGAGCTACATCAGATGGATGTGAAAACGGCATTTCTCAATGGTGATTTAGAGGAAGAGGTTTACATGAAACAACCTGAAGGATTCGTCTCTAAAGAGGGTGAGCATTTGGTTTGTAAGCTTAATAAATCCATATATGGGTTGAAACAAGCTTCTCGACAATGGTATATGAAATTCCATAAAGTTATTACTTCATTTGGATTCGAAGAAAATGTTATGGATCAATGTATATACCTTAAGGTCAGTGGGAACAAGATTTGTTTCCTTGTGTTGTATGTGGTTGATGTTTTGCTCGTAACAAATGATAAAGGATTGCTATATGAGGTGAAACAATTTCTTTCAAGTAACTTTGATATGAAAGATATGGGTGAGGCGTCTTATGTCATTGGCATAAAGATCCATAGAGATAGATCTCGAGGCATTTTAGGTTTGTCTCAAGAATCCTATATCAACAAAGTCTTAGAAAGATTTGGTATGAAAGATTGTTCACCAAGTATAGCACCCATTGTAAAAGGTGATCGGTTCATCTTGGACCAATTCCCCAGGAATGACATTGAAAGGGAACAAATGAAAAATATTCCATATGCTTCAGCTGTTGGTAGCATTATGTATGCTCAGGTCTGTACTAGACCCGACATTTCATATGTCGTTGGAGTATTAGGAAGATATCAGAGTAACCCAGGCATTGATCACTGGAAGGCTGCGAAGAAAGTGTTGAGGTACCTTAAGGGTACTAAGGATTACATGCTTATGTATAGACGGACAAATAGTCTTGAAGAGGTAGGCTACTCCGATTCTGACTTTGGTGGCTGCAATGATTCACGTAAATCCACATCAGGATATGTGTTCATGCTAGATGATGGGTCAATATCCTGGAGGAGTGCCAAGCAGATCTTGACGGCCACTTCTACAATGGAGGCTGAGTTTGTTTCTTGTTTTGAGGCTACCTCACATGGTGTATGGCTGAAAGGCTTCATATATGGGCTAAGAGTTGTTGACTCTATTAGCCGAACAATAAGAATGTATTGTGACAATTCAATTGTTGTCTTCATGGATAAGAATAATAAGAGTGGAAGTCGAAGTAAACACATCGACATAAAGTATCCAGCCGTAAAAGAACGTGTGCATGAAAAGAAAGTGATCATTGAACACATTAGCACTGAATTGATGATAGTTGATCCCTTGACTAAAGGAATGCATGTTAAAGGATTCAAGGATCATGTAGTAAGGATGGGACTTGGTCCCATTATGTAGTACATTCTTTATGTTTTTCTGAAACTTTCATTCAGTTGGATTATTTCTCATTTGGAATTATGTACGTACTTACTTTGGTTATCTTGTTGAGAAATATCATTATAGTTTGACCTAGAGTAAACATATGGTTTACTCATTAAGTTAAGCATGAGTGGTGAAAGACTAAAAATATTGTGGTACATGGAAGATTAATTCTTTCTCTTAAAAGAGGATTTGTTGCCATGATCCGTATATGGAGTCTCTCGTGAAATGGATCAAGTGGCAGAATGTTAGACTTTTTTCCATATGGCCTAAAATTAAGGGAAAAATAATGTGATCCATTTAGTGGGAAGTTGCAACTGATCAACGTAACTTCCCATGATTCTTCCCATTTTAGAAAACCACCCACTACATTCTATCATGCCAACTACTCTATGATGGCTAGAGTTAGTAAAAAGAAGTGATAGCAAAGATCAAAAAAAAAAAGGTCACCAAATTCACTCTCATAACTCTAATACACCATCTAAAAGTGAGAAAGAGAGTTTAGAACCAAAGTTAAATAATCAAGTGATTAATTGGAGCATACTCAAAGACAGTTTAAGCTTTCAAATTGCAATGGATGGAGGTACACAAAATCAATCTCTTTTTATTGCTTCCGCTTTAATTATTATATGTTCATATTGTGATTAGAATATAGTGTAGATATATATAGGTTTACATTCTATTGTTACAGATCCAACAAGAGTTTCATTACTTTATTAGCCTAGAAACTTGGTTCACCTAAAGGATCACTAGATGATTCTTTCTCTCCAGCCCCACCATGAATATCTGATTACATATAATAAGTGGGACACTATATTTTTGAGGTAGTAAGCTCCAAAACCCTTTTCCTAGTTTGATCTTATATCAATTTCCATGTCTTAGTACATCTGAACAAAAGCAGTTTCCTATCGCCCATTCCTTGTAGTTCTGCTCGAGAACCTCATGACTCTTTCCATATTGAAATATGTATAAAACTGAGACAGAGATATCTTTCACTCCAATATTTTGTTTTTTACAGAACCAAAATTTCTGTGTCTGACCGGTGAAAGGGGTCACTCATGCAACCCACTCCGAACTAACAAGGGCCATAAACATATCAATTCTTTTTTATTTATTATTTTGGTATAAGTAACCTTACTTGCTGAGCTTTGAAAGATTAAATAGATGGTCCTCATGTGGACTGTAATAGCCAGCAAGACATAGAAGATGACTATGCCTGATGACTCATCATTCCAACCTGGAATCACATGGACTTCACGTGTTATTGAACAATCAGTTGTATATATATGAACCACTGTACAGTACACATATCAATTAATGAGAACATTCATTTCTCTTCTAATTGACTATTCTTTATGGTATCAGAGCGTCTTTCCTTGGGAAAACGCTAAAGAAGAATCACATCAATTCTTCTTTATTGATCAGTAAAGAGGCCATTAATGTGTGTCTTGAAAGAAAAAATTTCAAGAACAGCAACTCATTGAAAGAAACAAAAGTTTCTCTATCGATTGAATTTTTACTCTCTCATTTTGAATCAATTTCTTGAATCATTCATTAGCAAAGTCAGATTCAACAGCTGTGACTGTCAGTAATCAATGGTCTACTCGTCTTTCTAGATCAATTGCATTGGAAAGAAACTATAGACGTGTAGCAGAAAAGATAGTTTCAAGAAAAGAGATAATTTCTTTTTTAGACGCGTGAATCGATTTTCGTCTGACAGTAGGTATTAATCACACAACAAAAGCATGCTCGACAAAAGATAATGAAGGACATTAAATCACTGCAACTTCCCAAAAACATTAAAGCCTTCAAATCACAGTTACAAAACGATGAACAAGAACTTGAGGTGATTCTTTTCATTATTTCTCAGCTCCTCATTTTTTTCTTTTTTGTTAATGCTTCACTGATCTTGATAATACAAACGAGAACTATGGTTTTCTACTATCAAGAGGATTAGATCCATTCTTGATAATTTTTACCCAGACATCTTTGTTTGTAATAAAATTGATCATATCTGTTCTTAGATTCAAGATTGTCTGTTCTATATCAAACCTCTTACATCCTCAAATACATGATTGAAACTTTTCCATCTACTTCATCTTCAACCATGGAAAGTTCTTCTTCAAACCTTTTATCAAAAATACCTCTCAATCAACTCTACAAGTTTGTACATCTAAAGTTGACAGAAGACAACTATCTTGTCTGGAAAAATCTATTGAACCCAATCATTACAAAATACAAGCTAAAGAAATACTTGGATGATCTTTTCCATGCCCTCCACATTTTACAAATCAAAGAAATCAACAGAATGCAGTTGAAAATTAATCCTATACTGAGTGGATCGATGAAGATTCCACCATTACTATATGGATCAACTCAACCATCTCTGACTCAATCATAGCCTATTTCACTCATTCAAAAACATCTGTATCACTTTGGAAAAATATAGAAATTAGATTTGGAAGAGCATCTTCAACCCATTCTATCCAATTAAGAACAAAGTTGTTATCCATTACTCAAGGTACACGATCTGTTTCTTCTCTGATAAATGAAATAAAAACACTCTCCGATCAACTAGCTTCTGCAGGAGAAATAGTTAGTGACAAAGAATTAGTTGTCATTACACTAAAATCTCTCAACGATGACTACATTCCATTCGCTACATCGATGCGTCATAGAAACCCTCCTGTTACCTGCATCGAACTTCACAATAATCTATAAAGTGAAGAAACAGTTGTTCAAGAACGAACAAAGATGCAAAAAGAGGAGCAGCAAGCCAAATCATTTTTCACAAACTATGAAAGAAATTACTCCAGAACATCATCTTCATATCCTAGAGGGTTTCACAGGAGCAATCAGAGAAACACTAGCTATGGACAACGAACTCCAAATCCAACTATATTTCATAAACAGATGTCAGAAAGGGGAATACAACTGAAGGAAAAGCCAACATGTCAAATCTGTAACATTCCAGGACACATTGCCACAACGTGTACACAAAGACTCTACTTCTCATATCAAGGGAAAACACCTCCATCCAATCTCACAGCAATGCTGGATGCCGCAGATATCTTTGGAGAAGAAGAATGAATATCAGACAATGGTGCGACTAATCATATCACATCTGATAGTAAACTTCTTCAAGAATGTACAACATATGATGGATCAAAAATAATTCAGACTGCTAATGGGGAAGGTATGGAGATAACACACCTAGGAAATACCAGTAAGTCTTTTGGAAATAATTCTTTCTCTATTACTAATGTACTTGTAGTGCCTAGAGCTTCTCATAATCTCTTGTCCATCCATAAGTTTGCTGATGATAATCATTGTTCATTAACTTTTGATTCCTCTGGTTTCTATGTGAAGGACAAGATCTAAGGGAACTTACTTTTCCAAGGTCCACATAGGAACGGTCTTTACCCCATTTCCTTCAACAACTCGCCTCATGCTCCACAAGAACTCTCTTCAACTATCTCTGATCATCTCACTCTTCACAGGAGGTTCGGTTATCCATCCTTTCAGACACTCCAAAAGATATGTCAAATCTCATGTATGTCTAATTCTCTGAATAAACCTCTATCTTGTGTGGATTGTAAAACATGTAGAAGTCAAAAACTACCATTTAGTATGTCTCATTCCATTGCAAATAAACCTCTTCAACTACTGCATATGGACCTCTGGGGTCCTTGCCATGTAGCATCTGAAGCAGGAAACTTGTATTATGCCAATGTTATAGATGAATATTCAAAATATTGCTGGATTCTGCCATTGGCAACCAAATCTGAGTTTAAACATGTGTTTGTTCTGTTTGTCACTAGAATAGAAAAACTATTGTCTTATCCAGTAGTCACAATTAGAACTGATAATGGAGGAGAATTTGTTAATCTGTTTCTAAAAGAATTCTGTGCCACTAGAGGAATCACACATGAAATGTCCTGTCCACATACTCCTGAACAAAATGGAGTAGCAGAAGTTAAACACAAACATCTTCTTGATATCACTAGGACACTTCTCTCTTAATCCAATTTGCCTACCTCATTCTGGGTTGATGCACTACAAACATCAAACTTTCTGATCAATAGATTACCTACTAGGTCCATAGAGTATCTATCTCCTTATCAGGTATTATTTGAAAAATCTCCAGACTACTCTTTCCTGAAAGTCTTTGGTTGTAGATGTTATCCATGGTTAAGACCATACACTACTAACAAACTACAACAGAGAAGCAAATGTTGTATATTCATAGGTTACAGTCTACAACAGAAAGGATATAGATGTCTGGATCCTACAACAGGTACAGTTTACATATCTAGACATGTTACTTTTGATGAAAATGTGTTCCCATACTCTACTGAGCTGGATTCTTCAATTACAAGTCTTCCAAAAGTCAGTTCAGAATCAACAGTTCCTAATACATTTACCACAGTGACAGCTAGTTCAACAAACATCAGATGCTAACCAGAGGGAAAACAGGAATTAGCAGGCCTAAATCTCTTATGTCCACAAGATATCCAATAAACTTGGCTCTTCTTGGAACAACTATTTCTGTTCCCAACTGTATCACTGCAACAAACAAGGATCCAGAATGGAGGGCAGCTGTAGCAAATGAATATATGGCCTTAATAGATGCAGGAACATGGTCTCTTGTGGATCCACCTAAACAAACTAATTTAGTGGGTTGTAAATCGGTATTTAGAGTGAAATACAACCCAGATGGGAGTGTGGAGAGACACAAGGCTAGGCTAGTGGCAAAGGGGTATCACCAGAAACCAGGCCTGGACTTTGATGACACATTTAGCCCAGTGGCTAAACCAGTTACCATAAGAGTGGTACTATCTCTAGCTGTTCAACATAATTGGGCCATCAATCAGCTGGACATCTCAAATGCCTTCCTCCATGGAAATCTCAAAAAAGTAGTGTACATGACACAACCACCAGGATTTACAGACCAAGCAAGACCAAAAGCGGTATGTTTACTACATAAAGCCATTTATGGGCTTAAACAGGCTCCACGGGCCTGGTATGAAAAACTGAGCAACAACCTAACCAATCTCGGTTTTGAACAGTCTAAGGCAGACACATCAATGTTTTTTTCACAAAACCAGCACATCCATCACTATAACACTTGTGTATGTGGATGACATTCTCCTTATAAGAAGCTCCAAAGCCAACATTGATCAGGTTATTACACAGTTACAACCAACCATTCCAATAAAGGACTTGGGACAAGTCCATTATTTCTTGGGCCTGGAAGTACACAGAAAGGAAGCCTCATTACTGTTGGGTCAGACAAAGTATGCCTTGGACTTACTAAAAAGATACAAAATGGAAGGATGTAAGCCATGTAATACTCCTATTGCGGTATCTACTACATTAAGTAAGGCATCAGGAGAGATTCTAGCAAACCCAACAGACTACCGATCCTTAGTTGGAGCCCTGCAATACTTAACGTGGACACGTCCGGATATCTCATTTGCTGTCAATCTTGTTTGCCAATACATGCATGAACCAAGAACGGGTCACCTAGAGGCTGCCAAACGCATTTTGAGATACATAAAGGGAACACTATCTCTTGGGCTGAGGTTTACAAAAGGATCTTCATCTCTAGTGGGATTCTCAGATGCAGATTGGGCTAGGAGTATAGATGATAGAAGGTCCACAAGAGGATATTGCATTTTCTTGGGACCAAACTTGGTCGCATGGTCATCAAAGAAGCAAACCACGGTGGCTCGATCAAGTACGGAAGCTGAGTATCGGACACTAGCACATACATTGGCAGAAATGGTATGGATTTGCTATCTTTTGAATGACTTACATTTCAAGACAAAAGATATTCCAAGAATAGGGTGTGACAACATAAGTTCCATAAGTTTAGCATCAAACCCGGAACAACACTCGAGAATGAAACATGTTCATCTCGACTATCACTTCGTGAGGGAAATGGTGCAAGCCGGAAACTTGGATGTATTCTATGTACACACGACAGCCCATTGGCGGATATCTTCACAAAAGGCCTCCCTAGCCCAAGATTTACCGCACTTCGCAACAAGTTCAAGATCTTTTCAAACCCCTTGAGCTTGAGGGGGGATAATAGCCAACTAGACATAGAAGATGACTAGGCCTGATGACTCATCATTCCAACCTGGAATCACATGGACTTCACGTGTTATTGAACAATCAGCTGTATATCTATGAACCACTGTACAATACACATATCAATTAATGAGAACATTCATTTCTCTTCTAATTAACTATTCTTTAGATTGCGTATTCACCTTCTTCATATGGAAATTATGATGTGCTACGAGCGACTAAAATTTTATAGTCATGCTTCAAAAAAAAAAAAAATTTAATCATTCTGAAATCTAAACTGGTCATGCTATAATGTTCAAATCCATCAAGACAACAATTTCCTTGATTGGAATTGTTTGTGGTTCATCACGACGTAAAACAGTAACCAACTTGTCCAACACACAATACCTAAACTTATTATAGCGTGATGTACATTTCCAATATTCGCGAAATAATTCCAGTTAATATTACTATTTCCGTAATAGTAATAATAATACACAACTTGGTATAAAAAACCAAGGTGAACAAATTTACCATGCAAAAAACCCACCCATATTATCTTTTATAAAGAAAAACTATTTTCATTAAAAATGAGACAAAAACCCAATTTCACATAATACTAATTAAATTTAGGATTTTAATTATTTTCTATATACCCGAATTGCCCTTCCTATATAATCTATAACTTTTAAATGGAAACATAATCTTCATATGAGAGAAGAATTTTGCTCTAAATCTGATTATCTGAAGAACCGAAGCACATATTCTCCAAATTCGGCTAGGGTTTCAACAAAACATTTCTTCTCCAAATATGATTCATGAAATTTAATTGAAGATTTGTGTTTGTTTGTTCCTGTTTAATTGAAGATTTGAGTTCCTGTTTCAAATTTTGTTGTGTAAGTGAAGATTTGAGTTCGTTGTTGGTTCTGCTTAATTGAAGAACACAAATTCTAGCTTCAAATACGAACATAAATTCTATCTTCTCCGATTCATCTCAAACAGTTTCAAATCTATTGTTGATTTGAAGAACCGAATTCGTATTTGTTTAAGTGATTCTCGAACATCACTCTCTTCTCCATCTTCTAACTTCAGTTGTATTTCATCAGGTAAGTTTTAATTTTTGATTTTTTGATTTTGGTTGTTATTTGATTATCAAATTTTCTATTAACCGAACTCAAAATTGTGTTCCTTTCTGTTCAAGTGAAGAACAGGAACTGTAACTATTTTTTTTGTGTGTTTTCATGATTATTACTGTATTTTCAGTTTTGATGATTCTTACTGTATTTTCAGTTGTTATTTGATCATATTCTCACTCTGTTCAAGCTTTTGTATTAGTTCAATCATTCCTCTGAAACTGAAATCCAACTTTCAAATGTTGTTGTTGGTGTTGTTGTTTATATTCACATACAATGAAACCGTTTTTGGTTTCATACTTTTTTCTGTATATAATTGGAATCAGAATTTTGTTATGTTTTTGATGTTAATTTTCAATTTTTGTTGGTGTTGTTGTTTATATTCACATTTAGTGAAACCGTTTTTGGTTACATACTTTTTTTCTGTATATTATCGGAATCACATTTCTGTATGTTGTTGTGTTAATTTTCAATTTTTGTTGGTGTTGTTGTTTATATACATATACAGTGAAACTTATTTTGGTTTCATACTTTTGCCTGTAGGTTATGAAATCACATTTTTGTTATGTTGTTGATGTTAAGTTTTAATTTTTGTTGGTGTTGTTTGTTTGTATACACATACAGTGAAACTTATTTTGGTTTCATACTTTTTCCTCTAGGTTATGGAATCATATTTTTGCTATTTTTTTTGATGTTAATATTCAAATTTTGTTGTTTGTTGTTGTTTATATTCACATACAGTGAAACTTATTTCGGTTTCATACTTTTTTATGTAGGTTATGGAATCTGTTCTCGCTGTTATATTCCACAAAGATGATAAATTATCTTTTCGTATTGGTGTACAAGCATTTGTTTGTGATTTGAAGGGTAGTATATGTTCAAGTTGGTGTCAATTCTCTTCTCTTTCTATTGAAATTTTCCACATAGTTTGTGATCAGCAAAAGGTTATCAATTCTGATTTTGATCTCCAATCGGTTGCTTTATTTACTTTGTTTAATAAGCTTCCATCTCTTGAGTTACATGTAAGGAATAGAGATGAGTCCTCTAGTTGTACTTCAGAAATTTCAGGAATCATACCATATGAGCAACCACGAAGTTTAGGAATTATATCTTTTGAGCATTCAACACTTACAAATTTAGTTGATTATGATTTCCGTAATAAAGTTAAAGAACCCTTGAAGTCTGCGCATTGGTTTGGCCTTTTCAGGGTGTCAATCAGGTGTTTAATGGAGGTGTTCAACAAATTCGTTCAGATTTATTGAAATATCATGCAGTATCTGGGTACTCATTTAAGATGACAAGGAATGAGAAGTTGAGGATTGGTGCATGTTGTTCTAAGAAGTAAGAAGATAAATGTGAATGGCATATATATGTTGTTTCTATTGATGGTGTTGAAGGTAGTCCTTTTATTATCAAGGATTTAAATAAGAAGCATACTTGTTGTGGTGGAGTTGTAAACAGACCACATTTTTCGAAGAAACTTATTAGTAGCTTGATTCTTCAAGAGATTAAACAGAATCCAAAGAAGAAGACAAAGGATATTATGAATCAATTTACAAGAGAATACGGATTTAACATTAGTCGTTATTATGCATATGCAGGGAAGAGGCATGCATTGAATATTACATGGGGAGATAACGAGAAATCATTTATGTACTTGAAATGGTATACCAACCAATTGACTGAAACCAATCCTGGATCTCGTGTTGTTTTGGAAGTTGAAAATGGGACTCAAAAATTTCAGAGATTGTTTATCTGTTTCGGAGCATGCATTCGTGGATTCAATTATTGTCGTCCTTTGTTATTCCTTGATGCAGCCCATTTGAAGAGAAAATACCTTGGTCATATCATGGCAGCAACAGGTCTAACCGGGAATGACGGTAATTTTCTTAAACATTCTATTTTGTTTCTTAGTTGATAAACAGGTTTGTTATTTAATCCTATACAAATGAAACCTAATATCATGCTACAAACCGATGAAACCAAGTTGAAAATCAGCGAAACCTATTTTTTTTACAGAAAAATGTAATTGGTATGTATGAAACCTTATTCGATTTCATTGTTTTTTATATGCTGAGACATTTTTTATGTAGAAAAATGTAGCTTAAATGGATGAAACCTTTTTCGGTTTCATTGTCTTTTTATATGCTGAGACATTTTTTTTTCTGTTCTGTTTTTCAGAAATCTATCCTTTTGCTTATGCTGTTGTTTTTTCGGAGAATGACGCTAACTGGAAATGGTTTTTGGAGAATTTGAAGCAAGTACTTTCTCCTATGCGCAAAAATCTTGCTTTTGTTAGTGATCGAGTTACTGGTTTGGTGAATCAAATCCATGATGTATTCCCTGATGCTGCTCATGGTTGGTGTTATTGGCATATGAAGAACAATATCAATACATACTTTCCGAAGTCTAGTAAGGTTTATAACAATTATGTTCTTGGGTTGTTTGAAAAATGTGCTTATGCTAATATACATATAAAATTTTCAGAGAACTGGGAGAATTTGTTGCAGGTCAAAAATCAGAAGTTACAAGATTATCTGAGTAGAGCTCCGATTGATAAATGGGAAAGTGTTTATTTCCCGGCTCGTTGTTATGGTAGGTTGTGTTCTAATATTGCTGAGAGTTTCAATAGTTGGATCGTTGAAGAGCGAGAGAAGCCTATAGCCATTATGGTTGATGAGATTAGAGTGAAGCTTATGAATCAAATGTGTGTACGTCGTGAGGAATTACAACATTATTGAAGTGGCGAGAAACTTTGTGTCCAGAGTTTGAAATTGAGTTGTACAACAACAAGATGCACGGCCTGAATACACTGTCACCAAGTCGTCGCAATATGTGTTTGAATTTCATTCTACATTAACACAAAAGGTCGATTTGGAAATAAGAACATGTTCTTGCAACCGTTGGCGCATCAACGGTTTTCCTTGTGCCCACGCTATCCGCTGTATCATGCTAAATGAAGAAGAACCATATAAGTATGTTGAATTCTATTTTACAGTAAAGTTCTACCGTGAATCCTATGCAAGACCAATCAATCTTTTTCCCACAGTTGAAAAGCCTACGGTTGTGTCTCCAAAATCTCTCGTTCTTGGTCCTAATGCTCTACCACAACCTGGTCGTCCATGGAAGAAGAAGATAATTCCTAATACAGGTTCAGTTCCTAATAAGAAGATGAGAACTTGTGGTAGATGCCATGTTTTGAGTACCCATAACCGAAGGACATGCCCTGCGCGGCAGATGTGAATTTATTTTGACAACAATTCATTGACTTTTTCATTTTCATTTTTTGTTTAGACTACTATATGTTTCAATCCTCATATTTTTATTATTCTTTTTTCTATATTGTTTACAGTTAAAATTTCATTTTTCTCCAGGTCTTTCATGTTTTTTTATTTTTAGATTAAGTTTTCCAGAGTTGCAGGATTTTTATAATTTGTTGGAACCAAAATAGGTTTCATAGTTTTGTCACATGAAAGACCTGTAGCGTATGTTTTTTTTATCTATAAAATGATGAAACCTTTTTTGGTTTCATAGTTTGTTTTCATCTGGAATAAGATGGAATACCTCTAAGTTGATGGAACCCTTTTTGGTTTCATCGTTTTTTTTTCATCTGGAATAAGATGAAATAAAACAAACGATGGAACCTTTTTTTGTTTCATAGTTTGTTTTCTTCTGGAATAACATGAAACAAAAATAAATGATGAAACCTTTTTTGGTTTCATAGTTTTTTTTCATCTGTAGTAAGATGAAATAAAAACAAATGATGAAACCCTTTTTGGTTTCATAGTTTTTTTTCATCTGTAATAAGATGAAACAAAAAATATTGATTAATATTTCTCAAAAATCATACTGTAATAAGATGAAACAAATCATGCCAAAAGATTTTCATCCTTGATTAAAAGAAAAATATCATAACAAATTTTATAACTTAAGAGTAGTGATTGATGATTAACATTGAATAAGATGTTTTTACGGACAACTATTTGTACTTTTATTAGAAACCAATTGATTTCTTAGTTTCAACCTCTCTTCCATGAACAGACAACCACCATGAGGTTTGACCATCAGTCTTATTTTCTCTTCCACTTTAAGTTGCAACTTTGTCAATGAGTATTAGTCTTCAACTTTGTCAAGGAGTATCTTGCATGCCAACTTTGGCCTCATATTTTGCACCTTTTGTTTTATGTGCTCTTCGGATGAAAAAATCCTTTCAAAAGGATCTTCATGTAATAGCAAACATGAAGTCCGCAATCATTCCTCAAATTAACAAAACAATATCTTTAAATTGAAAAATACAAAAAAGGATTAAAATGAAGATATCACAATTTCTTTTAAAAGTACATACACATCTTGTTGACAGAAGAAAGGGGTGTTCAAAATAAATTCTTTTGTTTGACTTGATGGGTCCAGGCAGAGCTTTGATACATGTTTTCTGAATGTTGACACCATTCTTTCCTTCATGCTTTCAACACTTTTTTTGCATTCATCTTCAGTGGAGGCCATTGAGTTGTAATGAGAGAATTCTCCAGTCTCATTATCAAAGACTAACAATGTCCAGTGATATGTCTTTTCACTTAGTTTTTTTATTATTGGAACGATGACATATTCTGGAGTATAGTCCATTTTATCAATGAAAGCTTCAATCGCACCGTGGCAACTTTTACCGATTGAGTGCATTGTCTGAAATTCAAAAAAAAATCAAAATGAGTGCATTGTTGAAAATCAGTGAAACCTTTTTTTTTTACAGAAAAATGTAATTGAAACCGATGAAACCTTATTTTGATGAAACCAACATTGGTTTCATTGTTTTCAGAAAGACACTTGTATAAGATAAGTTAGATGAAACTTACATAGATATATGTGCTTAGGAAAACAACCCTTTTGTACTTAGGAGTGCCATCTGATTTCTTGATGTTCTTTGCTATGTTTTTTTTGCAATTTGAGCATGTAGAACTCAATCATATCTCCTTCTATGTCACCTTTTCTTATCAAGGCGTTCATATTTTTTCCTGTAGTGTACATGCCCATATCGTCCTTCTCCCAAGCCATGTCATTGTTGTTATATTGTTGATAAACAAATTTAATATTTAAGAAGAATAAAAGAAACTAAAACACTTAAATTATTTAACCAAAAAACTTAATGGTATGAATGCCACTTACCTTTCATTGTGCATTTTAAAATATCTGCACACAATCTGTTTTTCATTTGAATCCAACAGTTGAATAATTTTTAAGTTGTCCACTGCTTTCAACTTGTCTTCCCTTTTCTCTTCTTGTTTTTTCTCCAACATTTTCTTTTGATTTCTGCTCACACACTGAGTCTTTTTTCTTTTCTTATTCTTAGCATCTCCAGGTGTATAAACCTGCATCTTGACAGGTGCATGCATTCTCCTTTTGTTTTTTCTCATCCTTGAGATTATGTTACTCAATTTTTTCTCGGGACTGATGTCTTCACATCTTCTTTCTCACTGTCAGTTTCCGTCAATCCCAACTTGAAATGAGGCACATCATCTTATAAAGCAATTACATCATTTGCCATGTTTACAACAGAGTAGTAGCACATGCCTTTACTAGTTGGCTTTGATGTAGAAGTCTTGGTTGCATACTCGTCTTCCATTTGCTGAAGAATAGTTTCATCAATTGAACCTTGGCTTTGAGTTGACACTTCAATCTGTGTCTCTGGATTTTATGAAGAACTTTTCTTCGCTTCCAGTTCTACTCTCTCAGTGAATCTGATATCTTCTATAGTGTCTGGAGTCAATTCAGAAACTTCTTCTATTGCACTCCTCAAGTTACTCTTTGTCAAAGAAGATTCAACTTGTTCAGCCCCTTTTATATCTTCAATTGTGTTCGGAGTTAACTCCGAAACTTCTTCCATTATACTGTCCTTGGCTTGCTTTGCTTTGATTTCAGATTCTACCTTCTCATCCACCTCCAAATCTTCAATTGTGTTCGGAGTTAACTCTGAAATCTCTTCAATATGAACTTCATGAGCTGAATCCTCTTCAGGTTCCACTACGTCATGTTTCTCCTGAACATCTTCATGAGCTGAAACCTTTTCAGGTTTCACTGCATCATGTTGGATCTGAGCTTCTTCATTAGTTGAAACCTTTTTAGGTTCCACTGCATCATTCTGCTCCTGGACTTCTTCATGAGCTGAAACCTCTTCAGGTTCCACTGTGTCATTCTGCTCCTGGACTTCTTCCTGAGCTGAAACCTCTCAGGTTCCACTGTGTCATGTTGATCCTGAACTTCTTTATGAGCTGAAACCTTTTCAGGTAACATTTTTCTTAGTTTCAATTTATCTTCCATCAACAGATAACTACTGCATCTACAAACCTTTTTAGGTTCCACTGCATCATGTTGGATCTGAGCTTCTTCATTAGATGAAACCTTTTCAGGTTCCACTGCATCATTCTGCTCCTGGACTTCTTCATGAGCTGAAACCTCTTCAGGTTCCGCTGCCTCATGTTGATCCTGAACTTCTTCATGAGCTGAAACCTTTTCAGGTTCCACTGCATCATGTTGTTCTGTTTCTTCAAACATATTCATTACCTGCAATATTTATTGATTTCACAAAAATTAGATTCAATGACAACAATCAAATCAAATCAAAACAAAGTATAGTAAATTATTACCTCATCATTGTCAGACTTTTGTTCTCTATCTTCTTTAACCTCAACATTCACATTATCTTGTTATACCATTGCATCCACAATTTTTATAGTATTGGTTATCAATTCCTCCATATCTTGTTCAGTGTATGAAACTGTTTTTGCTTCATCTCGCTTACGTTTCTTTCTCACCTAAGTCTTCCCCACTGGTTCTAGTTCTAACTTATCTTCAGCATCATATTTTGCGAGAATTGATTGATCTTCTTCCGAAAGCCCATTGTTACCAACGCTTATAAGCTTTTCAATCAAAATTCTTGCCCACTTATATTTTTCCTTGTATGTGGTATCTTCATTTCCAGTTTCAACACTCACTTAATTTCTATCAACAATAGTCTCTTCATTTGTTTCACAACCAATATCTTCATTTCTTTCACCAACCATCTCTTCATTTCTTTCAGAACCTGATGTAATTTTTATAGTGGTAAATAAGGTGATCGTTTCTCGAACTT
>JAJJMC010029797.1:3505182-3541607 GCA_023531435.1 Papaver californicum
TTTCGTTGCTCAAAAAGTTGATTACAAGGTTAAAGAATAGTGCAACACCTGAACAGATACTTTTATAAATGTCACAGAACAGGGTTCAGCCGTTACAAAAGTGTTTCTAAGCAACAAAGGTTTGAAAGAATAGGCAACAGGAGCAGTTTGAATCAGCAACAGAAATAAATGTTGCTGAGTCGTCTTCTCCGATGGTGGCTGATGAAGAACACGCCGGCCGGTGCAGCAGCAGTTACCGGGGCTCTGTATATGGTGTGGGGAGACGAAGGGTAAACTTGATCAACTCCATTGAGCATAATTTTGGAATCCTCTTTTAAAACATACATAAAACTTTTAAGGCATATCTAATGAAGATAAAATAGAGTCATTAGGTTGTAAAACTCCATCACCCCTTATTAATTATTTTTTATAATGATAATTATGCCCTTATTCGATTAATATAATGTTAATACTTAGATGTTAATAAGAATGGTTGATTAATAATGTTTGATTAAATTACTAGTGGTAAAATTAGTAGAAAATCAGATTTGTGTGAGAGAGTTGGGTTTTTTGAGAGGAAGAAGAAGTAAAAAAAAAACTTAGGGTTTTTGAGATTTTTGTGATTAAAGTGACAAATAGTGATTCAAATGATGAAGGAGAACCTTATGCTAACAATACACAACAAAACTTGTAGACAATGTTTAATCATATTTTTTTAGGTTGAATTCATAAAGAGATTGAATTTTTTTAATTTTCAGTCTTGGGTTCGGCTATACAATTATCAGCCGAACTTAACGCGCGAATAACAGTTTCGCTGGTAACTATAAAGTCGAATATAAGTTTGAATTTAAATTGTTAAGTTCAGCTAATTCGTACTTTTGCTTTTAGTAGCCGAACTTGTAATATATTGGGTTCGGCTAGTTCGTATTTCTACTATTATTAGCCGAACCTGATATAGTTTGGTTCATAATTGGTGAATTCTAGTGTAATGTTCGGCTACAAATTTGTTTTTCATTATCAGCAGAACCTTGTAGTGTAAATATATTAAACACATAAGTCATAGGTTCGGCTATAAAACTTTCTTATTGAATCATCCGAACCTTGAAAAGGCAGTGGTTCGACTTCTATTTTATATATCGTAGCAGCCAAACCTTTATGAGATACATTTTTGAGGCCTACAGAGAAAAGTTTGACTACTAATTGGTTTATATTAGTGGCCGCACCTGACATATACTGGAATTATTTATAAAGTTGTCAGGTTCAGCTGCTATTTGGTTTTATATTAGTAGCCGAACCTGACTCTTTCATACATAAAATAAAAATCTTAAAAAATAAGTGGAGTTATGTTAAATACCATGATAATCTAACATTCAAAACATAAAATCGATAACATTAGTCTGTCAAATAAAAAATACAAAACAAAGTCTACCAAATACCATAATAAATTAACATCCAAAACATCAAAGTACGTTTAACGAAACATTTTCATTCATAGAGATCTCCTCCTTGACACTACCTGCACGACCACTTCCATGACCTCTTTTGTCACCTCCACGACCATTTTCATAACTTTTTTTTGGTAGATCCATGTCCTCTTTTACGACCTGCTCGAGTTTGGGGATTTTTAGCATTAGAAAGAGTTATTTCCATAGACCTCTTCTTCTTACTCCTTGAAGTTTCAGTTTGACCTCCATCTTTAGTTTGATTCCTTACACAAAGTAGAAAATGTAATCAGTACATCAAACATATAAGGTTCGGCAAATAAAAAAAGAGTTCGGCTAAACAATCACAAAAATTCGCTACAAATAATATGGTTACAGTTCGGTTGAAAATATTGCAAAATCGAAACAACCAAACTTCATTTTCGAGTCTACAAAGTAATCGTCATTTACAAGTCAAATTTTTGTAACTCAAGTCAAAAGTTCGGCTGAAAATATTGTAATAACTTAACGACCGAATTTTATTTTTGATACTACAGAGTAATGTTCGGCTACTAGTTGGACATCTCAATTTAGACGAACCAACAAGTATCATATTTTTTAACTAAAGTCAAAAGTTCGGCTGAAAATATTGCACAATCGAAACAGCCGAACTGTTCTTCAGAAACATAGAAAACTATGAATTAGGGTAGGTTCGGCTATTAAATCTTAGGATTCTCGCGACATTGTTAGTTGAACTTACATCTGAAAAACCTAGAATCATCTATTAAATCCTAATCAATCGATCAAACAAAACAAAAACAATGAAAAACAAGATTGGTTTGTAGCAAATACATTCTAATATACATTTTTGAGCAATCAGTGTTTTATTTTCTCTCTCCAATGTCACTCAATCGGGTACTTGCTTGATTTAATTGGGTTCCAATTCTCGGATCCGGAAGTAAATCTTTAGCGCAACGCTTCATTTTACTTGGTGGTTGCATTTATAGTTTTAATTCTAATCGACGATCAAAGTTTTAGGAATGAAAAATTAATCGTCGACGAAAAAAATAATTCAAACGACAGATCTCTACTTGTTTACCACCTAACGGGGAAAGATATTGGGGGTCAGGAGTGGGGAGAGCTAGCATTTTTCATATAGAAGGATCCGACTTATAGTCAAGTCGCCTTCCTTTCCTTTTTAGGGGGTCTCTTTCTGCGAGTTGCAACACTTTGATGTTATTTAGATTTTAGTAAGAATACCCAATTGAATTAGTTGATTCCATTATCAAAGTCAGTCTCACTTATAGAGCCAAATGGATAGGGTAGGCCCAATAAAAGAAGTTTGATTTATCCTCTTGGCTTATCTTATGATAAACCAACTATAGGGAAGTTACTTTAAGTTGCACTTTCCATCCGTAGTGTAGGTCAACCATCATTAATAATGGTGGGGCGGGGCTGTAAGTTATATCACTCTATTTCTTTTAGAAAAGTTCTGCGCAGTAAGGATTCTATCCATATGATTTGCCCAGGAACATCCCATCTGGAACTCTCTTACTTCCCTATAAATACCGACCTCATTTTTTAGATTAATGCACGATAAAGAAAGATGTTAGATCCATATTGTTCCGACTTTTATAAAAACACAATCAATCAAACTACTATAACTACCTCAAATTAAAGTTTAAGGCTCGTTCTGAAATAAAGTCCCAATCACTAACATTGGAATATTCAGAAAGACTAATCGTAGGAAGACTAATAGTATGACCCATATATCCTGGTTAAAAGCTCTTTATAGTATATAAAAGCGGGTCATTACTCAACTTCATCACCTTCTGCTCCTGGTTAGCTAGCTACTGCTCTCTTTTTCAGCTAAGTAAGAAAATCCTCAGTCTATTATTAACGGTTTTGGCTACTCCGGTTTCTGCTCGGTTAGATCGTAATTCTGAAACCAGAAATAGAATCTTTCTAGTATTTTTAGTTAGGAATTACAGGTCCCACAAATAGCATTTGCATGAGACACACGTGTACGGTAAACAAACAAATGAGAGAATATCGGTTATATACCTCTGCATGTCGGCTTGACCAAGTCGGCCACTCAACTAGCTTACGTTAATTTCCACGTATTACCATCACAAAATTTAAAAATTTATTCGTGCAAATTTTCTCTCTCTCTCTCTAAAATGAAAACGAAATTCTTTCTCTCTCTAGAAAAAAAGAAAAAACTCTCACCAAACCAAACCACTCCTCCTCTTCCTGGCTTCAATTTCATTTCATTTTTCTCTCTCTCTAAAAATTTCTGTCTCTCTTTGTTTCTTCCCTCTGTAATCGTCGTCGTTTTGTTCTGTAAATACTTTTTTTGAAGATCAATAATCCAATCACTCATGGCATTTCTCTATCATTCCTATCTCTTTCAGGTGATCCGTTTCTCCCCTCTCTGTTTCGTTTTATCTTTCTTTTGAGCTGATGTTGAGATTGTGCTGATCTAATTAATCAAATTCAAAATCTAAATAGCAATTCGATTATGAAACTTTTCAACTTATAGATCTTACATTGCTGTGGATTTGTATAGAATTTGTATTCTAGTTCGTTTTAGCTCATGATTTTTATAATCTTTAGTGTTCTTGTGAAATTGATTGAGTTTTCATGAGTGCCTATGTGATTGGATGAATCTGGAATTGATTTAGAATCTTATTATATTTGTTATTGTTTCGTTTTGGCAGGTTTTTAGGGTTACATAAACATGGAGATGATGATGCGGCGATTATAAGGGATCTGTAGTAGAACAAAAATTGAATAGAATATTATAGGTGTTTTCTTTGAACTCAAATAAATACGTATCTTTGTGTCTTTTTAGGAATTTAGTTTAGACTCGTACAAGATCATGGGCTACCTGAATTCCATTTTATCTACCAGCGGAAATCAGGTTGATGATGCTCCTGTAAGCGGCGGGGGTCTCAGGTAAAATAATAATTACTCAACTAGTTTCTTTAATTCTTCATCCAGATTTTTGTGTGTGTGTGTGCGCGTGTGTTTGCATGCATTTATTGTGGTTGTTATAACTGTGATCTTTGCCTTGCATGTAATTATTGTGTTTCCTTACCTGCAATCATGTTTGCATGTGATAATTATGATGTCTAGTTCATATAGGTTGAGTTTTTAATAGATACTGTGGGTAGGTGTGCTTGTAATTGATAAGATTTTCAACAAAGGTAGATTTTTGAACTAGATTAACAATATTTAACTAGATTGCCGTTATCATCATTTAGGATTATCTTGATTCTTAATGAGGCGAAATCTCCAAAAACGTGGGACTTATTGTTAGGATTTCCTGCAACTTGTTAGAAAATATGTTGTGTGGTTCCGGTTTTAATTGGATATTTTACGCACTTGGGTGTATTTCCCTGGTGAATTTGTCGTATTCGAAACGACATTTTTTGTGTGCGACAAAGAAAATGTTTTCATTATCTTTAGTTTTGGGTAAGCTGAACAGAAATCATTATGGTCGTTAAGGTAGTTGTGGAACCTCATATTAGAAAACCTACGGCATTTCAGGGACATTGACAGAACTATTAAAGAAAAGTTTTTTTTGCAACATCATAGGAAGATGTTGTATTAGAATATTGAACTGCACGACAGTCTTAGTTTGGTTGCACAATCTACAAGTGTCCTAGACTCTTAGCAAATACGGCTGAAGAACTTCCCAGTTCTTTCCACGTTACGACAAAATACATGTGCGTATTCTAACTTAATAACAACTAGAATAAAAAATGGCAAAAATGGTCAAACAATAATAATCAGTCAGGTTTCTTTGCTGTAACTGAAGTCAGTTAACATAACAGGAAATCAAAATAACGATTCATTCTGATGTTGTTTGCTAGGATGATGATTTTCGCATTTTTAAATGCAGGAGCTTTACATGCATTACCTTTATTCCAAGGAAACCTAGAAGAGTGTTCTTTTTGGTAGTGGAGGACTTTGTAGCTTGTGGGAAAGGAATAGATCCATTCAACTGACACTGAAACATTAAAGATCTGTCTTTCTTAATGTCAATGATATATCATTAAACAGAAGTGTGGAATAGATACAAGTAGGAGTGAGTATAAATTTAAACTACCAAATTAGTGAATTTCTGAACCTTTTCCATCCATTATCATGGGATGTTAAGACAATAGATGTTGGATTAAACGGATCAGATAAACTTGAGGTTAAAAATAGAATATTTTACCTCGAGAAATCTTCTTAATGGTAAGAGAATCTTGTTAAAGCATGCACGTTCTTGGAAATTTTAATGCTAAGAGATAACAGGTAGCCTAAGGGACCTGTTTGGGGTCTTCAGTAATCGGGTGATATCAACTCCCTTGATAAGCTGGTACTACCTTTGTATGATTGATGCATATGATATGGTTGGGCAGTTAAGTTTGAGGAAACACAACAGAAGCACATACTCCAGCTTAAACTTGTAAATTTCTAGGAAAATTTGGAGGAATAAAAAATATAACGCTGTCACCTTGTATGGCTCTTTATTCATCTTGTGAGTCTCATCTCTGTAATCCGCGGAGTAAAGCAATGTAGAGAGTGAAAGAAGTCCTGTTGTACTCACTGACACTTGGTAATTAAGTCCAATTTCCATTATAGTGATGACTCTCTGCTAGTGCATGACCTAACATGGGATTTTGTTGATCTTATGCTTCGTATTGCCGCCAAAGACTAAGCGGCGGCCTGTCAAGGTGCTTTATGCAACATTTTTCAAATTACTTTCAGTAGAATAGCGTCTATTGTGTCCTCTGGTTGTTTGCCTTATTTATCGCTGGTTGTTCCAGATAGCATTCTTGAGCATAAACAAGTAATCTGACACGTAACACTGCATATCCTTTAGGCTCACCTGTGCGGTAACTCCTCATAATGTTAGGGACAACCATATCCACTTTACGTGGATTTCATAAGCAGGGATAACAGGACCATTCAATCATTTTTGTGGGAGCAGGAGAAATGATCACCTCATTAAAAAGATTGACAAACACAAACAATTTTGCTGTTTCTGCATTTTGAACACGGGTCACACTGACACACGAGTCTCATGTCTGACAATCTGGACTCTTCAATGGTTACTTCGGCATAGATGTGATTTGTATGTCTTGAGTCTACTTACAGACAATTGTTCATACTAGTATTCAGTTTCTCGTTTGGATCGTGTAGCAATTTTCAACTGAAAAGCGAAATTACAGAAGAAATAAGGTTGATGATTGAAACAGTATAGTATCATGTGTATGTTAATGAACTTACCCATGTTTTTGCATTTTGCAACTTATCATCCTAGGTACCCTGGGTCGGGGTGCAACTATACCCATTCATCATCATAGGGTAATATTCAGTATTTCAATCGAAGATATGTGTTTATACAATCAAAGTCTATTTCTCGTATACTTACTAAGTGTATATTTTCTCATTTATCGGTTTTACTAGTTATATGTTTATAGGTAAGTGGAAACATTGATAACTCAAGCCTTAATTAAGATGCTTTTATCAGATAACCCTTAATTATGGGTTTTCTATATGTAATGTTCCTACATAATCACCACTACCTCTTGGACCAAAATAACCTTCATTGCAACTCCCCAACAACTTGCAAATTTTCATGAAGGTCTCTAGTGAGGCATCATTCTATTAGGACTCGTGTTACATATATCTTGCTGAGAGGTGATTGATGATGTCGAGAATATTATTATATATTTTGTTTCTTTGACATATTAATCCAATTTAATGAGCAGCTTTGTTTGGTAATAGTATTGAACTTGTTGTCATTCTTGATATATACCAATTAGTTTAATTTGATATGTTTTTTTCGAGAGATCCAGTAGAGATTTCTTTTGGCACATATGTTTACGATATTAAGTAGGTAAATATCTCTTTTGAACAGTCAGAATGGGAAGTTCAGCTATGGATATGCAAGCTCTCCTGGAAAAAGGTCGTCAATGGAAGATTTCTATGAGACCAGAATTGATGGAGTCAATGGAGAGATAGTTGGTCTTTTTGGCGTCTTTGATGGTAGGAAGTAAATTCCTTCCTAATAGAATGTGTTACAATTATAAACTGGGTAAATTGTTTCACAAAACATGGCAAAATTTTACCGCTACTCTGTTGTTCTTTTTATTTTTATGATTACAACTTCACCGGGTAACTATTAAATAGAGGTGAGGTGTACCAATAATCATTTATCTTTATCTATGTAACCTGGAGCATGCCGTCGGGTAATGCGGAGACGTGATCGCTTCTACATTGTCTTTCTTGTGGTTATTTCAGGTCATGGGGGTGCCCGGGCAGCAGAATATGTTAAACAAAACCTGTTCAGTAATTTGATCAGTCATCCGAAGTTCATCTCTGATACTAAATCAGCTATAGGTGCTTGTCCAAATAATGATTCTCTTAGTTGCTTGTATTTCTATATGCTTACTATTTATCACATACAGCTTATTTAATATGTAACTTGCCTTTGCAGCTGATGCATATAGTCATACGGACTCAGAGTTTTTGAAATCAGAGAATACTCAAAATAGAGATGCTGGCTCAACAGCTTCCACAGCAATTCTCGTTGGTGACCGTTTGCTAGTTGCAAATGTGGGAGATTCCAGAGCTGTTATCTGCAGGGGTGGAAACGGTAAGTGTTGGGACTTGTCCTGTAGCATGCTCCATAAAAGAATATTCGTGCCTAGTTACTTTACTTGAGACCTGCTAATAAACTTCTGCAGTCATATGGTTTTTCTGAATCTGTAGAAGCCCTTGCACTATCCTGATATACCTTGTAGTCTTCTGATAGTTTGCATTTTGCATCTGTAGTTAATGTTGTCTGATTTATGGTGGTTCAGTAGGGTTATGAAGTGTAGTTATCGTATTCTTGTTTATCTGTTATGTAGGCTATCCTATGATCACTATGCCCTAAATGGTTGAGAATCTTTTGTCTACTTAAAATTAGATGATGATCTAGCTTTAATTGTGATTCCTCAAACTTTTATTTCTATTTGACCAGGCATATCATTAGTCTTGTCTATAATTTTATCAGATTTCACATTCAAGTTCGGGTCTTAAGATGCAAATAGTTATTGTAGACAGTTATTATTCTGCATGGATAATGCCGAAGCAAAAATAGAAAGAAGGAAAGGCATTTTGGTTTCCTGTTTACCGATGGTTTTTGGAATGCTAACCGAAATAGTGGTAGTAGGAGTAGGTTGTAATTCATCTAATTGACAGTTGAGATAGGGTCATAGGGCCCTAGTTTAATAGATCAATTAATATCCCATCCCTAGCCAAAATACTAGAAAACATTTTCTTTTTTTACATCTTTATATTTGCATGTCAAATATTCCGTATTCGGGTGACATACTAATATGATGAAAGATCCTGTGGCAGAAGGTATATTGAGTTTCCGATCAACTTTAAGATTTTTGGATAATTAATCTTTGTTGTTTGTTTATATTACCAAATTTATATATTGAGCAGAGTGGCAATTTCTTGTATTTGAGTTGGTGACACGCTTCACCTGAAACGCTATATTGTTTTGGAGTATTTTGTCGTCTGTTGATTAGCCTATCTAACATGATAGTAACACCAAAAGATGTGGCACAATAAATATTGGTAGATAGTTGCACTGTACACTTCTCCTGCGTTTCTGACATGTAAATCGTTTTGTAACTTTGTGCAGCTATCGCTGTTTCACGAGATCACAAGCCAGACCAAACTGATGAGCGACAACGAATTGAGGATGCTGGAGGTTTTGTAATGTGGGCTGGTAATATTCTCATTTCCTTAGTTGACTTTTTTGCGGCTTTTTCAAATATCTAATGCATTCTGTCATGGTGCCGTAAATTAATCAAACATTTGTTGCTCAGGAACCTGGAGAGTTGGTGGTGTGCTTGCTGTTTCCCGTGCCTTTGGTGACAGGCTCTTGAAGCAATATGTCGTCGCAGACCCTGAAATTCAGGTCCGGAATCTTATTATTATTTAAATGAGTTGATCACATGTCTGTAGAACTTATATCAAATTATTGTCAGTTGAACTTCGTGAATGTTTCCAGTTCTCTAGGCAATTACAATTTGTCAAGCTAACAAAAAGTATCATATGTCAAATATTCAGTAGAGTTTCGTGAATGTTTCGGTGCACTAATGTGCTAAAGTTCAACTTTGAAGACACAACAGCTTCGATATAGAACTTCTGATAAATACTGTGAAATGGTTATTAATCACATTGCAGTGGCATAGAATAGATTGATGAGTAGATAGTGTAGACATTGTGTGCCTAAAACGTAGAACTTGTGGAACTTCAAAACCTTAGTTTGAACCACCTTGCAGCTCTACTCATTGCTAGTTGTGCTTTGGAAGTCAGAAGATAGCTGTACCGGCAATGTGTTATTTAATTTTGTTTCTGTTATTTTAACCTTTGTATATGATGCCCTTCAACATTCGATACCCAGTCATCCGCATTATAACATAACTTAGAGAGTAGATTTACGATAAATTAGAACGTCTGCTTTGTGAGGATTGAGAAGCATAACTTCATTGCTTAGGGAGTAAAGATTTTTTATTTAATTGTGTGTGATCTTTTAATATTCTTTCTTTTGCAGCTGATTATTTACTGTTTATCCTAAATTGCAGGAAGAAGTTGTTGATAGTTCCCTTGAGTTTCTTATCTTGGCCAGTGATGGACTTTGGGATGTTGTCACCAATGAGGTTTTTGATAATCCCTTGCCCAAATTTTATTGCTTTTTTTTCAAGAAAAGGATGCATATCCTAGGAGTTTTATGATATAGTGTTTCTGAATACTCATCAAGAGGTTTGGAAAATGATCTTTTACAGTATTATTGCCCACATCTTTTTGCAATTGATGATTCTATTCCCATTTAGCATCCTCTACTGTTAGTCATCCAAGTGTTGTTGAAGACTTACACTAATGTCTAATACAAAATCTTGGTTCAGAATTTTGTTTTGGCACAAGTCATTTAAACTCCTACTGCAGTAAAGGGTCAGGGTTTTTTGTATGTAGGGTATTATAGGACATGCCGAAGTATTTCCCCCTGTACTCTGGTTTTTCCTGTTAATTTTGTAATTCGGTTTTTCTGGGATGTGCATCTTGCAGGAGGCTGTTTCCATGACCAAACCCATCGAGGATCCTGAGCAGGCTGCAAGGAGGCTGATGCAAGAAGCGTATCAGAGAGGCAGTGCAGATAACATTACTTGTGTGGTTGTACGTTTCTTGGACACAGCCAACCAGGATCATCAAGGCGGGCCTAAGAAAAATCATTTAGTTAATGTCAGCCAAGTTGGGGCTAGCAATAGTCATCCAGGTGGTACCAGTCAAAGTTATCAAGGCGGAGCAAGCCATGGACAAGGAGGGGCCAACAAAGGTCATCAAGGTGGTGGTGCATCCTCTCGGCCCTCAGGAGCTGCTAATAATAGCAGCAGCAGCAGTTCTGGGTGAAGCAGCATGTTGTGGTATAGGAAGAAAAACCAGCCCAAGGATCTAAGTCCTAATGCTGGTAAAAAAAATATTTACACCCTCCGTCTTTTAGGGCTGCGAAGTGGTTTTGTCTCGTATTTTCAGTCTGCTTCCTTAGTATGGAACTTGTATCTAAAGCCTCCATAGCTGAAACTCCCTGTCGTTGTCGTTCCTTTCTCTCTACATGGACCTGTAAAGACTTAAAATGTTCTTTCTTTTATGGATGATGTCGATGTTGTAGTGTTAAATGGGTTCTATTTTAGGTGTACCGCTATTGTTGCAATGATAAATCAGAAATGGTCTCTCGCATGGTAAGGCGTTTTTGAGCAATCACAATGGGATGTCTTAGAATGTGTATGGATGGGCTTAACTGTTCAATTACAAGGACTTATCTTCTCTTAGAATGTGAGAAAAAAGAGTTGGGACGAGTTGGATGCCGAATCCGATAAAACGAACTCTACTAATCCAAAAAGAAAGTTGAAAAGGCCAAAAAAAAAAAAAAAAAAAAAAAACCCTTCAAGATACAATTCTTAAGGCAAAAAGAAGTATTCTCAAATTATTTTTCTTACTATATCCTTATGAATAATGATTTTCAAAATTTAAAAATAATATATTTTTTAAATTATACTATGGATATATATAAATTTTATATCATTAAAAATTATTTAAAATATGTTAGTAAATCCATCTATAAACTTTATATCATCGAAAATTATTTAAAATATGATTATAATGTATACAAATATATTTATCAAATTATATATTTTTTATATTACGAATAATAAATTAAAAAATAATCTTAATAATATATCCTTAATTGATAATATAGATCATCTATTAATTATATGAAATTTTAAAGTGAATGGGTCATTTATTATTAGTGAGAGAGAGGGAGGGAGTATCTGTTTGTCACTCCTTTCGGCTTTTGAACTAATAATATATTAATTTTATAACAACATAGCTCATGACCTTGGGCACAAGCACAGCACAACACCCTTGATTACCAGACGAGCCTGTATAATTTTTCTGTATATCATCTTACCGGTACAAGTCTTGAAGGCGATGAATCACTCTGGGGGTTTTATCCAATTTTGCCCAAAACAAAAGGGAAATGAGCTTGAAATAACATGATCTCATTGTTTTTTTCCTTTTAGAGATGATTTGGTCCATGTTTGGTTTGCAATGGGTGGATGTAAATATATGCGATGGGAGTTTGTATAATTGGAGTCTCTCTGTACGGTCGGTCATGGAACACTTGAATGTCTAATGTCTTGATGTAGCATTATACTTTCACTTGATTGCTAAATAGCAAATCCTTGCGTTTGTTTTTCATTTTTTCCATGATCTGTGTAAGCTAAATTTAGCCTTTGCCATTGTAGATGTTCTTTGGGCATTATTGATTAGAGGATAGCTACGTTAAATATAGCAGTAATAATGGCTAGCTAGGTTTGGTGGCTGAGAGTCTCAGAAGTGTGATTGATTTAGCAATGCAAACGTCTAGCTAATTTCCATAGCCATTTTCAGCTAAGTATTAAATATTTTTTTGTCATTTTGGCATTGTATCTCATCACTGTCATTTTGTCATTGTATCTCATCAATGTCAACACAACAATTTCAAGCTGCAAAACCCTAGAATATTATTGCTTGTATCTGAAATATGGACCTACTCATTTTTGCTTAGCTCACTTTCTAGTCAAGATGTTAAATGCAGGTTTAGCCTGGCGAATTTGAGGGCGACTAGAAATTAATTAGGGACGATTTTTTTAACCCAATCCCATGGGTGTGGTTAAGGGGTAACCTAGGGGTATGTAAAAATACTAAAATACTCTTTCACTAATCAAATAATTACCAAAAAACCTTTCACTAATAAAACCTAAACCTATTTCACATTACCCACTTCAAACTACCGATTTCCAATTTCTGTTTTCTCTTCTTCTTTTATCCACTTCAAACAACCGATTGTGGTATATCAAATTCATCTTCAACCGATTAATCGTAAACCAATTCATTGTATAATCGTAAACCAATTCATCGTCGTTATTACAATCTAAAGATGGTTCGACAAAAGCAAACAAATCGTCAACCTCCCAATACAAGGTGGCCGGATTTTGCCACAAGAATAAGAGACCGAGAGATTGTTGAAGAACAACACGAAGAACGCGAGAGGATGATCTAGAAACGGAGAACGATTCCGACAATCAGACTCTCCAGAACTTTGTAATGGCTCCAATAAGGTAAGGGTTTATCATTATTTGTGTTTATATTGATTCAATCAAATGAATTAGTCACTAGAATATCAAGGGTTTTAGGTTAGATTTCACAATCGGTAATTTCGTGGTTGTATTAAACTACCGATTATGTTAGTGTTCTTCACTGCTCATGAACATCATGCACAATCGTTAGTTATGTTTAGGTTATAAACTACCGATTGTTCTACTGGACCAAAATTTAGTGATAATCGGTAGTTTCGTATAGGGTTAAACTTCCGATTGTGCAAGTTAGTGATCCTCAAAAACATCGATCACAATCGGTAGTTAGATTTAGACATAAACTACCGATTGTATTACTGGATCCAAATTTGGTGATAATCGGTAGTTTCATTTAGGGTTAAACTTCTGATTGTGCAAGTTAGTGATCCTCAAAAACATCGATCACAATCGGTAGTTAGATTTAGACATAAACTACCGATTGTATTACTGGACCCAAATTTACACATAATCGGTAGTTAAATTTTTTATGTAACTACCGATTGTACGTGTGTCCACAGAATTTTGTGTTCTTTTTTTTATGCACAATCGGTAGATAATGTAGAGCCTGAGCTACCGATTGTGCACAATCAGTAGTTAAGTTGTTTTTCCGGTAGTTAAGTTTTTTTTTAGACTACCGATTGTACACAATCGGTAGTTACGTTGTTTTTTGACTACCGATTGTTAACAGTATATTTAGTTCAATGTACTTTGTCTACCGATTATGTACTTAAATATTTGTTCTTTATCTTGTATCAAAAAAGGGAGAGGCGATCTAAGAAAGGCCACGATACTATTCCATCGGGGCTTCGTCGTGAAGGGGGGGAGAAGGTTACCGCTAGTGCAAGAAGACAAAAGAGCGCTAGCGGAATTGTTATAACCGAAGGAAATCTACCAAGTGTTCCAAGAAGTAGAAATGAAGAAGAAGGAGGACCAAGTGCTCCACAAGATAGATACTTTGAAGAAGGAGGACCAAGTGGTAGAAAAGAAGAAGAAAGTGGTACAAAGAAGCAAGCTAGGAAGAAAGAAGGACACAAGGTCCCCGACTTTTTGAAGATGAAGGGTCTTCAAGAAGGCCAAATCTCTGGCCTCCCAAGAAATGGAGGAGATCTATTATTCGGGTACAAGGATTCTTGGGCCAAAGAAATCTACTCTACTGAGGTAATAATTATAAAACACCATTCTTAACATATTGTCTTTTTATTCGTAGAAGTGTTAACAGTTATTCTAATTATTTTTTAATCCGTCGTGTATATTAGGACCATTCTAATGCGGTCCGTCTACTCAAACCTACGGCTGCACCAACAAAGATGAACGATTGTCCGTTGGAAGGTGAGTGTCAACGGTTCCATCAAATTATACTGCAATCGGGGCTATCTATGGCTGCCGAGAATTCCATGTTACCTCACGACCAGGTGTCGATATTGACCTTCATGGAGAGGCTGTATCCTGAGACCGATACCTTCCACATGCCATAAGGGGAGATGACCATCACCCCCGATGATGTGGTGAAGATTCTAGCTCTCACTGACCATGGTACGGCGGTGAAGTTTGATTATGTGAAGCAGTTAAGTTGGGACCAAATTTATGTTTACACTGAGAGGTGCTTTGGTTGGGACCGAGCGACTTCTGATGTAGAGTTCCGCCAGTGCACTTCTTACAAAACCAGGCAATTCATCATGGTGCAACTGATGAAAATGTTCAGAGGCACCAAGGCTAAGGAAGAGATGAACCCAGAGTTTAGCGATGACCAGGTCAATGCTGCAGCAACTGCATATATTCTCTGTGTTTTGGGATGTGTAACTTTTCCCAATGCTAGTGGAAACCGGGTCGACGCCAACCTCTTACAACTTTTGCATCCCCTACACAAAGTTCAAGACTATTCGTGGGGCACCTCATGTCTTGCGTTCTTGATGGAAGAGATGAGAAAGGCATCCAGGGAACAGACTAGCCAAATAGCCGGGAAGGTGAGCTTACTACAGGTATTTTGGTAACTTTATTGATGGTTTGATTTTTATTTATTAAGAATCAATTTTCTCATACTTGGTTTGATATGTACACTAGACGTGGATCTATGACCACTTTCCGTCCCTCGAGTTGGCCAGAGAAAACCCAGCATAGGAGAATGGCACACCCCGAGGCACAAAATACATCTTTGAGGGCAACCGTTCAAGGATCAAGGAGCAGGAGTTGATTTATTTGAGGAGGAAATTAGACTCCATTGCGTCCAAAGATGTATGCTTTGATCCTTACAGGGAAGACCGAGCTAATGGGAATATAGCGCGAAGGTCTGAGTTGGCGTTCTATTATGGACCCTTGTGGCATCCAACTGGATATGTAATGTACAATTCCACAAGGGTGATGCGTCAACTAGGTTTTGTCTAAGAAGAACCTTGGAGTCGTTTCAGGGGCAGGTTCGAGCTGGACGTGGAGAATTGTGTTTGTGGTAAGGACTCAATCACAATTGTTTACTCTGGTAACCCATCGGTTGAACATTGGGACACCATGATGTAATCTATGATCAACGAGGGGAGACCTGTCACCCGAGCTGATGAAGAAGATTCTGGCTATATGGTATGGTACCGGGAGCATTCTCATCTTCACGTGATACGTAAAGATAAAGGAAAGAGCACCAGGGTGACCGAATATAGGTGCATCATCAAAGACAAACCATCGGGCTATGAAAGGCTGGTACATAATGTTATTTCCTTTTGATTTTAGTATTACAGGTCAATGTTTTAGATAATAATCGTTTGATTGTTATTGCCTAAAAACAGAAAAAAAAGGTTTGCATTTTTGTCGAAGAAGATAGCTGGGTGCATCAATGCGGGAGTGCCTCCAACGAGTGAGCATAAATACCTCATTGTCAACATCGATAATGAAGACTATGCTATCAAGTTTGGAGAGAAATCTGTGAATAAGCCGAAGAGGGTAACATCAAAGCACAGTAAAAGATCTCGCGGTTCAACGAGTGCTGCTCCTGAAGCAAATGTCCCTGAGGGTGAAGCCAACGCCGCTGATGCTGAAAGAATGTTAGCCCCTAGTGCTCGTGCTCCTCGTACCAAAACCAAAAGAGTTAGAAATTAGATTGCGGTTGTTAACTTGATGGATATTACTATAGTGTTGACACCGGGAACCCCAATAACCGTAATAAAGATGATCTTTTTTGTCGATTTCATTCTATAGACAGAGAAGTTGATCCATTTGTGAATTTAACTTATCTTGTCAATCGATATCGTTTGAGGGGTGAAACTAATGATGAAGTTATAGCGAGATCTCTCGAGGAATGGCGACGATGGAAACGATCAAATTACCGTTACGAAGCTCATTTCAATATCATTAAGGTGATGGACAGATTCAACCCGTTTAAGGTTTGTCCACGCCGTTAAAGCAGAAAAGAATTTTCCAAGACAGTGTAAAATAATAATTAATATAATAATAGTGTAAAACGACAGGTTTAATGAACAATATGTAGTAAGTTTATTTGAACAAGTTTTTCTTCGGATGTTGAAATAGTATTACGAATTTAGATGTTAAGTAAAATCGGCATAATCAGTAGACAATAATGTTCCTAAACTACCGATTACGTACAATCGTAGTTATTAAATTTCCGTGCTAACGAATATCCACAATCGGTAGTTTTTTATGTTCACTAACTACCGATTGTTAGTATTAGTTCGAACTTAGTGTACATATTTTATGTATACTCATGTTACACCAGGCCTCAACGGCTTTTTTTTTTTGAAAAAAAAAGGCGTTAAGACTCTAATCTTTATAAGGAGGGTGAACTCTTCTCATTTATGCACCTCCAATACATTTAACTCTCCAACTTCTAAGAAATAACCGTATAGATTAATGGCTCAACCTATTCTCAACTAAAACAACCTCCTTTTCCATTTCTTTTCCTCTACCAATTCTTCTACTCCCTTTACTCTCATTCTCCATTGAAAATGTCTCCAAAATATTTACCTAAACAATCAAAGAATGGAAAGGAAAAGATGATGATAGAGGAGTTCAAAACCATTAAAATCAATTCGTCAACCGATTCCGACGCAGATATATATGTTTTTGATCCTCGACTCTTTATCAGGGAGAAATACTTCTCAGGTATAAACCCATACTACAATGAAGCTGGAGAGTACATAGGTCCACTTCAGGCTGATCCTAAGGGGAACAAGAAGAAGAAGAAGAAGTAGGTTGAAACTAGGACCAAGTCGAGAGTAACAAGGAGTGGAAGAATTTCATGAGAATTTCTATGATGTGTTTTTTTTTCGTTTTGTTCGGATGTTTTTAGTTTTTTTGAACAAGTTTAATGAACAATATGTAGTTAGTTTATTTGAACAAGTTTTTCTTCGGATGTTGAAATAGTATTACGAAGTTAGATGTCAAGTAAAATCGGCATATTCGGTAGATAACTATATTTCTAAACTATCAATTGCATACAATCGGCAGTTATTAAATTCCCGTGCTACCGATTATCCACAATCGACAGTTATTTATGTTCACTAACTACCGATTATGGCAAGAAAAGTCCTGGACAAAAAAACAAGTATAATCGGTAGGTTAAGTTGATCATTAAACTACCGATTACAAAGTTTAAAATTTTAAAGTTTAGTTCAATTCTGGCTACAATCGGTAGTTATAAATTTTCAATTACTACCGATTGTGAAAGATGAAGAGTTAGAAATTTTGGAAGGTTTTGAGAAATTCAATTTGGGGCGACACCTATAATCGGTAGTTTAAGTACTCCATTAAACTACCGATTGTACAATCGGTAGGAACAAAAATCACGAGCCTACCGATTGTACAAAACTATAACTCGAAAAATCAATCTAAAACACTCTCGAATTCTCTTCCGAAACTAACTCAAATAATTTTCTAACACTAACTATAATCAAATTAATTAACTAATTAATCAAAATTAACACTAATTAAGCAAGAATAGATTAACCATTATATAAATTATATGGATAAGGGATGTATTGAGATTACTTTAAAATGATCTTATTTTGTTTTATTAGTCGTCTCTAATTAGTTTTTGGTCGTCCTCAAATTCACCGGGATATTTAGAGTAACATTTGTGTGATATTTTCTTCTACAATATACAGAACTTTCCTAGAAGAAGCATATCTCAGCCAAGAAGTGTATAGAACACAGAAGAATATAATACAATTTCCCCTGGTACATCTGTAAACTACATGTCATTTCCTAATTGGCTTACACTAAAACCAGTGCAACAAGACGGTCAAATCTGCGTCTATTAAAGTGTCTGATCGTTCCCTTTGCAGCAACACAGGCACTCAGCTGTAGAGCAACACCCTCCCACATTCCTGTGTATCATTTTTCATCTCATTTGGAAAGAAAACCCTAAGCTCTCGGATAACCTCCACCAAAAGGAAAATGATTCCTTGCCAAAAGTCCCAAGAACATAAAAGAAAGAGTCCTTCTGGATCATCCTCTATCCCTTCATCAACAGACGAACAACAACAAAGACCCCCGCAAGAGTTAGAATCTTATCATCATTCTTTTGAACCTTCTGCTGAATTTATAAACACTAGAGACCATCTCTTTAAAATCATGCCACAAGAACCCCATCTTGAACCATTAGAAAAATCTTCTTCTAGTGCTCGTAAAGGTTTCAAGCTGGTCTTGGATACAGATTTTGTGAATCTTGCTCATAGATTTTCAGGACCAGTTGACCCTCTTGAGTTCTCCAATGGTATAGAGGAGTATGCTTCTCAACTCTCAACTCTTGAACAGAATGGTTACAATGTTGTCAAACTTTGGGAAAGGTTTGATATACTTAGAAGGATTTCAGTTGAGGAGAAGAGGAACAGAGAGAATAGAAAAGAAAAGGAAGAAGAGAGGAAAGATAAACAAGTTAAAGCTTGTATCACTTTGAATAAGATTGATAGTTTGGAGAAAGAGTTGAAGGCATTGAAAGCTTCTGCAAAGGCTCAGGAGAAAGAGATTGAGACCCTTGGGTTGCTGCAGATGAGTTATGCCGAAGAAAGAACTAAGATCTTGGAGGAACTATCTGAGCTGCATCAGCACCTTGGTAGAAGAAGAAAATCAACGGAGCATGAAGAAGAAGAATAAGTAGTGAAATTTGGTGATTTAGTCAGGGTATTTAGTTTCATTGATCTCCGTACACGACAAATCTAATTCGAATATATTTAGTATTTTGTGAATGTTTGAGTGGTAAATCCCAAATTTCGTCCCCCTTATTGGCAGTATACAAGCATTACTCCTTGATTTTAAACCCCAATATTACCAATTCAAATGAATTAGAAAGAAGAATTGCAGTGGTGATTTACAAAGTATGGGATCTATGGATTTCAGTACAAGAAGACATCTATAAAAATACGTTTAGTTATGTAATAAAGTGCTTATATTATAAATCTTGGCGACAGATTTTATCCATGGTATGATAACCTCATTCAGCACTCACAGCTCTTGGGTTTGTTTCTGCATATGCTGCCATTTTTTTGTTTGTACATTAACAAACAAAAGAATTGGTATCATCCTTGTTTACTATTAGCTGTGGTCTGCCCCACAACATCTCTCATTCTCTTATCTGTAAACCCAAAACAAATCGATCGCCTATATCAATGAAACGAAACCTTAGTGATGCACCAAGAATTTGTCGAGAAACTCCTCATGGTAAAACTACAATAGAACCACCGAATGGTTTTTCATTATCATGTACATTTTAAAGGGTACGATCAATTGCTTCAACAGGAACATATTAAACTTTTCCTAGTAAACATTTAACTACATTATCAAAAACCATAAACCGATTTTTAATATTATGTGTTGCAAAAATCTAAATTTATTTATGTATTTATGGATTTTTTCACGTTCAAATTATTAAAGAAAATATTAAACTAAACTCAATCTATAGATCAAAGTAAACTTTGATTTATTCTTTATTGTATAGGAATATCCTTTTTGTGTATAGGTTTTGTTTTATCATGGACTTTATTTATTTTTTGCATATAAATATTTGTTAATGGTATATTTGTTAATATTGTTGTGAAAGATAAAAAATAGAAACGTAGAGAAGAAAAGAGAAAAATAAAATTTTGGTCAAAAAAAAAAGAGAAAAAGAAATCAGTATTCAATATGTGAAATAAGCAAATAATAAAGCCTTTATTTATAGGGCTAGACACAAGGGCATCACGATAATTAAATGCTAATAATCTAGATTTACCCTAGATGTTCCGAACAAAATTACACATTATTAACACTCCCCTACTGACCATTGTGCTAAGCCATTGTAATATGCCAGGAAAACTCAAGAGAGTAAAACCTGAAAAGTGAAACTTGGAACATTGTTGGATATGCATATGCTTATGATGTGTGTCGTACCACGTCAAAATTATATTCACTTTCTCATTTATAAAAGATTTAGATTAAGTATATGGTAAGAAAGATTCGTTCGACGGGAGGCTATTGTTGTTATTCAATTTTAATTTCTTAAGTAACAAGGCGGGATTTTTCAGAATTTATGAAAATAATAAAAACAAAAACAAAAACAAAGTAAATAGTTGAAAGTAACCAAGAGTTGAGAATATTGGTCAAGGGATTGTATCATCCATAAACATGTATTTATGTCAATAACTAGAATTGGGAATTTAATCTTTCTTTTATAAAAAATCATAGAATACCTTGATCGCAAGAATATCCCGTTAATTTCCAAGTTCATCACACATGCATTAAAAGATGCAAGAATGAATTATACCTAGAAAACAACCCAACGTGTAAAAGCACTAACTCAAGTTTAATTCCCCATGCACATTACATTTTGTGAAATAAGGTTTATCAATGTAATCGTACGTGGGAAACGCACTAATTCAATTTAACAAAGGTTATGATTCATATGTTCTTGCTAGGATGTATCACTACAAGCAACAATCACACTTATGCTACTTGAAATCAGAATTTGTCAACGCTTACGTATTGAAAACCCTAATTTAGCTTTAGATGTGAAGGTAAACTCAATTGATTCCGGACTCAACTAAACAAGCATTCAAATCATATGACAATATTAACAATGAATCATAAACGATAAAATGAAGACAAAGCTATTTCATTGAATAAATATCATGTTTGAGAAATCAACTTAAAACCCTTAACCAATAATATGTATTTAGCTACTCATAGCTATGAAGTTCACAAAATAAAATTAAATTAAAGAAGATGAAAAACAAGACAAACCGTAGATGCGTCAAAAAGAATAATCGCTCTTTCTTCTTGCTTCCTAAATATCAGATGTAAAGGTGTAGAATCTCTCATGTGTAAAAGATTTTCCTTTTTATAACTCTCATTGTTTCCAAAAATAGGTCAAATCGTTAAAAGTTTAATTCTAAGTAGTTCACCAAGCCCATGTGTGGGAAATAACCCACTAAAGTTTATGTCCAAAATTGATCGCCGAGTCCAGAAAAGTGTCCGGAAAAACTCAGGTGACTGAAAAACTGTCACCGACCATCGGGGTCAACTACCGATCAAATGTTAATCTTAATGGTCGACTGACGGCCAAGGGGCAAGAGAGACTAACGAGTCAGCTTGTCTGACTTGGCTGATTGGTCTTAATCACTGAGTCAAATCGGCTCAATGAGTCATTCTGAGTTAACTCGCCTGAATGAAATTCAGGCAGAGTTCTGTTTATTTCTGTCATTTCCCGGCCAATTTCAGGCCATTTATAGGTCCTTCCCTGCAATTCCTAACATACATCTAATAGCATAGACTCAACCAACCCATATCTGCTTTCAATTCTCTTCTTCTTAGTCACAGAGTCAACCCATGACAATCACCAAATCTTGTTGTATTCTATCAAGAATTCATCCAACACAGATTCAAATCCTTCTTCACTGATATCTTACTGAGTTCAAGCCTCATACCCATCTGGACTGGTGCTCAACCATCAAAACCCACTTCATTTCACTACTACTTCCCTGAGATCAATCTCAAGCCAGAGAAACCATCTGCGAACCCATCAGATCCACCATCTTCCTCTACTTCAAACCATGGCAACAAACCCAATTTACATCTGATACTCCAACAGTAAAATTACCATCTAATTCTGTCTTCGAACCCTACTCAAATTCTTTTTTTTTGAGAGATCAGCGCCTCTCTTTCTCCATTCTTCTCAATTTCAGGCCACACAAACAATTTCAATTTAACCCCAACAATCAAAAGAGAAACATCATCTTCTAACTTGAAATCTCGCTGCAATCTCAATTACCAACACCATCCAACCATAACTAAATTTAGATTAAAAGCCAACCCACTCTCATTTTTTGCTTCAACTCCTATGGATCTCTGAAACTCAACCTATCTTCTCTTCCAACAACTACCAGCGACAGTACCACTCTCTTAGATTCAATTTCTTCTCCTTTCAGCATCAGATCAATCGATCATCTTCTCTCAATCACTGAGTGCTAACAACTCAGGCGCCTCCATTGTCTACTCGGCAGTAAATTCAACTTCCGTGAGAAAGAGAATGAACACTCTCAACCTCATTTTAGGTTAATAATTTGGGGAAGTATTTATGCGCCCATATTATGACTAGTTATGGGAAACCATGAAAGGTAAACAAGAAAATAACGGTGCAGCCCTGATTCAAGAGTGAGGTGCTAAAATCTTAATAAAACTCCACCTAGCTACGTTATCCCTTAACGTATGGCTGGCTGCAAATAATACTTGTCTATGAAATGATATTTTTGCCTTTCTTAAATGATTTCTTCTTCTTTTACTCCAAATGGCTCCAAAATGCCTACAAAATAGAAAACAAACATAATACACGCAAAACACAAGGTAAAATAACAGAGAAAGCATAACCAATTTATACTAATTAAGGTGTTTTAAACACCTATCAACTTCCTCGTTAAATCTAGATAAATACTTGGAAAACCTAATGGCACAAAACCTCGACGAAGGAAAAATAGTATAACACGATAAGTCTGATAAATTAAATTTTACAAGGAATCTCCCTATGATGGATACTTTTGTAAAATCTTGGCTTAGAAATCTTTAAGTCGACGCATTCCAATCTTGTGAACTAATTTCTTGAATGTTGATATTGGTAATGCTTTAGTGAAGAGGTACGCTAGGTTGTTACTTGAACATACTTTTTGAACATCAATCTCACCATTCTTCTGTAGATCATGAGTGAAGAAAAACTTCGGAATGATATGCTTCGTTCGATCACCTTTGATGCAACCTTCCTTTAGTTGTGCAATGCAAGCAGTGTTTTCTTCTTACTGTCGGTGAGTCTTTAATTAAATGAAGTCCACATGATTCTTGAATGTGATGTATTTCTGACCTTAGACAATTGCATTGACGACTTGCTTCACGGACTGCTAATAACTTTAAACGATTTATATATGTAGCCGCAATGGTTTGCTTCATTGACCGCCAAAATATATTTGTATCTCCATAAGTGAACAAATGCTTACTTTGTGATCATCGTTTGTGTGGTTCAGAAAGATAACTTGTATCTCCATATTTAATTAGTTTCGATTCAGATCCATAAGGATAAAATAAACCCAAATCAATAGTATCACTAAGGTATTGAAATAAGTGCTTTACTCCATTCCAGTATCTTTGAGTTGGAGCATAATTGTATCTAGCTAATAAATTAACTAAAAAGGAAATGTCAGGCTTTGTACAATTTGCAAGATATATAAGAGCACCAATTGCACTTAAATATGGTACTTCTGAACTAAGAAATTCTTCACCGTCTTCTTTAAGGCGAAATGGGTCTTTATTCACATCAAGTGAGCTTGCGACCATTGGGGAACTCATCAGATGTGCTTTGTCCATATAAAAGCATTTACAAACTTTTTATGTATAAGTAGACTGATGGATAAGTATCCCATTTGAGAAATGCTTAATTTGTAAACCAAGACAAAAGTTGGTTTTACCAAGATATCTTTCATGTCACATTCCTTCTACAAATAAGCAGCGGATTCAGTGAGCACCTTTAGAGTCTCGACAAGATTTATGTCATCAATGTAATAGCAAATCCAGAATTGGATTTCTTACTGAAAACCCATGGAAAAACAACACTATTAATATATCCCTCATTCAACAAGTATTTACTAAGACAATTATACCACATTCTCTCAGATTGCTTTAGTTCATATAAAGTTCTTTAAAGCTTCATTGAGTATACACTTTGTTGTTTGGAATTGTTTACTCCAAGTACACGAAATCCTTCATGGAATTTCATATAAATGTCACTGTCGAGTGACCCATAAAGGTAAGTTGTGACTACATCCATAAGAAACATATGAAGCTTTTCTGAAGCTACCAAATTAATAAGAAACTGAAATTTGGTAATATCCATCATTTGAGAGTATATTTCTTGGTAATCAATACCAGGTATTTGTGAAAACCCATGTGCAACGAGTCGAGCTTTATATCTCATAATTTCATTTTTGTCATTGCGCATTCGCACGAATACCCATTTGTATCCGATGACTTTTACATTTTCAGGAGTTTCAACAACTGGACCAAGAAATTTATGTTTTTCTTATAAATTGAGCTATGCATGGATTGCGTCCCTCCATATTGGCCAATATTTTCTACATCGACATTCATTTACTTATTGTGGTTCGGGATTATCAATGTTTACTGTGACATCCAAAGCAACAATAATTTTTTTTTCCATTCAGGAATAATTATATTCATATCCTAGTTTTTTTTTTGTACCAACATATTTATAAACATCTTATTGTTTTAAGGTACATGTGCCTCCTCGGGTGCAACTTGTTTATCGGTATTTGATTGATCAATCAATGTTTCAGATATGGTAACTTTTCCGGAATGCTAACTAATAAATTTTTTTTCTGCGGAACTGAATCTTTTGCACCAATAGGTCTCCCATGCTTTAAGTGTATCGTGGAATGATTTGAATTATCATGATGTACTTCTGGGATACTTAGTCTCGCTGGAGTATTTGCAGCAGGTATTTTTGATTTTGTTACCATACCTGTATCAATATATGTAGCGGGCATTTTATTTGTAATGTTATACAAATGTATGATCCTTTGAACCTCAAATTCACATTGGTTTGTACGAGGATCAAAAATGGGATAATGATGGTGTATTCCATAAAATTTCATGGTATTCCACAAGCTTTATCTTTCCTCCATCTAACGATGGGAAGTTTGGCTCATCAAATTGGCAGTCAACAAATCTTCTTAATGGAATCTCTTGTTTGAGGATCTAAATATAGAATGATAGATGGAGAGTCATATCCAACATAAATGACGAGTCTACATTGGGGACCCATTTATATTATTTGAGGTGGATCTATGGAAACATCCATTCCACAAAAAGTTATAAGATGGGAGATATTTGGTTGATGCCCATGTACAAGTTGTACATGTGAGTATTTTTGATAGATGGTTGATCTGATACGGACCAATGTTGTACCATGTGACATAGCATGAACCCATGCGAAAATGGAAATTTATACCTTAAGATTAATGGTCGGGTAATCAATTGTAAACGCTTAATAAAAGACTTCGCTAGATCATTTTGAGTGTGCACATGAGCAACGGGGTGTTCAATATCGATACCAATCGACATCTAATAATCATCAAATATTTTAGATGTAAATTTCGCAGCATTTTCAAGAAGAATAGATTTGATAGGAAACTTCAGAAACTTAGCTAGTAATCTAATAATTTTTGTAAGAAGCCTTGCAAATATAATAATGCGAGTCGAAAGTAGGAAACATGGGACCATTGTGTGGAAGCATCAATCAGAACCATAAAATAATGATATGTTCCACATGAAGGGTGAATTGACCCACAAATATCACCTTGAATTCGTTTTAAAAAAATTATGTGATTCAATGCTAACTTTCATCAAAAATGGTCTAGTGATTAATTTTCCTTGATAACAAGCGTTGCATGGAAAATCTATAGTTAATAAGACTTATAGATTCTTTAGAGGATGTCCATGCAAGTTGTTTATAACTCGACGTATCATTGTTGCACCCGAAAGACCTAGCCGGTCATGCGAAAAGTTTGAAAACATTGGGTTAGAATTCTTCAAATGACTCATGAGATGTGAGTCAATAAGGATAGTATGATATAATCCATAAGACAAAGCGAGAAGTTTCTAATACTTGTTTCTTTCCCGAGAAACTAGCTGTAATACATGGGTACTCTATGTTAGCCTCTTTGTTGTCTCAATATGATGTCGATTCAGATAGATGTCTTTAAAACTCAACAAGTTTCTGTTAGATCTTTTTGAAAATAGTGCATCATGAACGATGGATTTTTGGGCTATTAAGAAATATTAATAAGGATTTTTCACGACCCTCAATAAGATGAGAGGTCCCTGATATTAAACTAACAATTTCCAAATGCCTTTCTCACTCATAAAACTCCCACACTAGTATTTTCCTCAAAGAAATGTGTTGAACCATTGAGGTAATATTGATGATTTTGCAGGAAATAAATCATTACTTTGTTCAACATCCAAGAGGCATGAAATTAAGTCAGAGTGCCATTTAAATTTGCTTTCTCTATGATGTTGTTGCAGTAAAATATTCAAAGCTGAAGTAGGAGGAGTACATATTGTTTTTTCCAAAAGATCATCTTGAGTTATAGTTTCACCGCAAGAGTTTAAACGAGAAACAATTCTAGAAAAGGGCAAAAATATATTCCCCAATTGTCTGAAATATTGTAAACGCAAGTGCATCCACTCATCTCTAGCATAGAAGAATGACAATTATCTGACAATGATAAAAATCTTTTAGACTTGACCATTAAATATACGAGTCTTTTGTCGTACCTTATTGGACCCTTAATGTCTCGTCAAGATGATGTCAAAGAAACATTATCACCTTGGAGCGATTTTCTAAAGATTAATTATTGTCTTTGACAATAGTATATCCAAGTGTCATAGAACTAAGACACTTTTTGGCATCCAAAATCCAAGATGCATAATTTTTAGCCAGACATATCCAATATATCAAAGGGTTAATTGAACTTTGGTACTTGGGTTTTTTCCAACATTAGAGTTTGGTCTAACTTTTGACCAACTTAGAGTCTGGTACCTGGAATTGACATTGACCCGCGTTGACTTGGTTAACTCATGACTTTTGTTACATAATTATTAAATAAATTATATAAAATATAATTATTAATCAGATTTACTATCATACCCTTTATTTTACTAATAATTACATAATCACCAATTTCCTTAGTTCTCTAGGCTCCACCATAATTTCGAACCACATGAAGACCTAATTCTTCCCGGCTTCTCTTTCTCGAACTCATCTTCTTCTTCCCTGGAAACTCTTTCTAAAGCTCTATTGGAATATCAAAACCTAACACTGAAGAACTTATCAATTGAATTGGGGATGATTTTTAGGTTTTGATTTGTTTTAAAAATAAATCTGTTTCATTAGGTCGAATAGAGATAAACCAGTGAGAAGAGATAAAGGATCTGTGTCCGAGATCAACAAGAAATGAATGGTATTTGTTGTAAGAAGAAGGGGTACTAGCCTGTTGTTGTTTTGATATCTATTTGTGATGGGTAAAATTCACTGGTGGTTATGGTTTGATCTGAAATGGTTGAAGTGGTCTGAAATTAGGCAAGATTTTGGGATTTCTTGGCTTGGATTGTAATTAAGGTTCAAGTGATTGCCGTTGTTCAATTCATGGACTTTGGTCGCTACTGTAGAAAGTGGGTTTGATGACTTTTAAGGAGGATTGAGTTTCGAAAGCAAAGAAGGTTTATAGAGAAGAACTTTATGGTGGAACCAAGGTTAACTTCCGGCTAGAAGAGGCGCTACCATGGGTACTGCAAGTATTTTCAAGAGAGTAATAATGGTTTGTATGGTTGTATTGAAGCTTAAGAATGATTATAAATATGAATTGTGTTTAGATTAGAATTTGCAGGGAATTTGAGGCCTATGGAAGATGATATCTAGTGATAGGTGCATAATGTACATGGTTTAGGTGCTAGTTACATACTTTTTTTAGTTATATTTCTTTCATTATACCTTGTATTACTCTTGTTTTCTATTTTGTTTCTCATGTTAGGACGACTCAACCAAAAGAAGTGGAAACGACTTTAAAAGTGCTAAGAAAGTGACGAAAATTAAAGAAAAATCATAACTCCTTTAAATCCAGGAATTCTTCTCACCATATTGTAGAGAATCGAAAGGCGAAGCCAACTCAAAAAGAATGAGGTCATTCCGAGTTTGTATGAAGACGTTATGAGCAAAACCGTGAAACCACCTTGGATTTGGTATCTGTTGGGCCTTATTGAGCCCGTGCTGGAAGAAAAATAAGGGAAGCTTTTTAGGCTCGTTTTTGACGTTAAAATTAGGGTTTTTGTTGGTTTTTAAGGAGGTTAAGTCTTCTAGATGGATAAGGATCAAAAGAAGGTGGAAGAGTTTAATGAGATTAGGTTTCCTAGTTGGATAGACATCAAGAGGAGGTTATTAAAGCCTACTTAAAGGGGAGCCTAGATACAATTTTCTACACAACTTCTCCACATATAAGAGAGCAAATTTTGGTTTACCCCTTCAAAGGGGGAACTAGGATATTTTCTCCTCTTCTTCTCTTTTATTCTTTTCTTATATATTTTTTATGGGTTTTAGTAAACCCATGAATGGTTGATTCTTTTATTGATTGAAGATGTAATCGGAAGTTTTAAACAAGGGAATCGATCTGGCTAGTTAGTTTTTAATATTAATTATTTCTTTTATCGCTTAGGTTCTATTGTTTATATCGCCATGTATGATTGAAAACTTGCTCGTTTAAGTTGCAAATTGAATGATCATGTGTTCATATCTAAAGCAAGACTAGGGTTTGAGATTCAGAATTGACGAAGAACCTAATCACAAGTAGTGCAACATAGTTGTTAATGACAAGATGTTTCCATGCGATTATGTGTTGAAGCTTAACCTAGGTTAAATACGTGTGGCTCTTGCGTCAGATTGCTTAGAATAACCTCAACTCACAAATGCTATTTCTTTCATTGGGTTAAACTTAAGTGGCTCTTGTGCTAAGTTATTTATTGAGAATGATTCAAAGAGTGACTCTTGCGCCTTTGATGATACAAGGAGTTTTGCCGAAGTAAGCCTGCGATAGGATGCTCTAGGATTATTGGTATGAGAATGATTGAATGTTATTTCTAATCGATTGAAGAACTTGTTGGGTGATGGAAGATGAAACATCTAACCAGTATTCTCTCACCTTGATTTCTACCTTTATTTATTTATTTTCTTTCATTAGTTTACCTTAGTTCAATTTATTACAATCCCCCCTTGGTTATATAAGAAGTCAAAGACAAATAACAGTTAGCTCCTCGTGGGAACGATCCTTACTACCGTATACTACTTGTTAGTATTAATGGAAAATATTTAAAGTAATTTGTTGCACGTACGACACACATTATCTAGATACAGAATAATGCCGCCATATCAATTGAAGAAACAAACGCAGTGGATTGAAATTAGGGTTCGATCTGATTTTTTGTACAAACCCTAATTGAAAAAATTATGTATTAAAGAAAGAATGGGGTGAACTATATGTACAGGGATTTACATGTCTGTTTGATGTTGGTGGTTGTATTGAACAAAGGGTGTAGAAGACGATGGGAAACACTATTGATTTTAGGGTTTTATTTGGAATCATTGATTGATGGTTTTGTTAATAACCCTTGGATCTAAGAGTAAATTAGTAATGTCACAAAATATATTACACAAAATTATTTAAAATTAAACTTAATCGAGTCAACCTATGTCAACATCAATTCCAGGTACCAAACTTTAAGTTGGTCAAAAATTAGACCAAACTCTATTATTGAACAAAACCAAAATACCAAAATCCAATTAACTTTATATCAAATACGTCCTATAATTTTTAGTTGACATTTTCTGAGTTTAATGAGAAAAAATATATTAAACATGGAACAATAATCAATTGACATAGAAACATATACATGTGTATTTAACTTTTTAAAACAACCCAAAGGATTCGCCGTTGATAAAAAAGAGAAAAATAAAAACTAAAAATCATATCTTCTGGATAAAATAGACTAAAGTATACGATAAACAAAATATAATAGCTTAATAAGGTGATCATGATGATAACTTGAAATTCATATATACCACACTGAGGTGCCAAATAATTTTTTCTTTCATTTTTTAATTAGATGTCACTGTCACATCATGAGTACATCGTGTACATACTTCAAAAAATTTGAACTATTGTAGTGGCTTCTTCCTGATCTCATTGTACCACGTAATTCATTGATAAAATCTACAACCGCCATTAATGAAGGATTACAATCAATAACCTACAGTACCCCCTTCATCAAATGCTAGGTTTTAGTTAGGGTTCCAAAGATGATAAATATAAGACGAGGGTATATTTAGTAATTAAATTAAATGCTAGTTTTTAATCAGTAATTTTATTTTTTTAGCTCTCTATTTAACGGTCAAGACAATCAAATATGATCAATTCATCGAGTGGGACCCAAATTTAAAGATGGACAATGTTAAAATCTAAACACTAACATATACCATTTAATAGGATCCAAAGTCAAAATTAAAAAGAAACTTTAGGATGTTAATAATATCATGTAGGACAAATTATCATATTTAAGTTTTCTAGCCATGTACGACGTGAACCAAAAAAAAAACTTGTTGTACTTTTGACTTTTAAAGTAGAAAATGTTGTGAACTATATGTTCATAGAAACATCCGATAAAACTTAGAACGCATAACTAACAGTGAACGGAGATCACGTTAGTGCCATCGATATTCTTTCTATGGTGTATTTGTGTTGAGGAGAAATGAAAATCGTTATAAAAATATATTATTTATTTGAGTAGATATTCTTTGTAGGCGATTACTGATTGTTACAAGACAATCAAACCAATATAAGAAGAAAGATTATATGCATACAATAAAAAGTATAAAAGAAAAACTGATACAAAAAAAAAATAATCGAGGGTTCAGACAATTTTTTTACCGATTAGCTGGTAGAACTACGTGATGATAACGTGTTGTGAAAGAAAAAAAACGTAAAAATAGAGAAGAAAATAAGAATAATTCTTATTCAGTGTATCAAATATATAAACAATAAAACCTCTATTTATAGAGCTAGACACGAAAACATCACGGCAATTAATTGTTAATAATCAATATTTACCCTGGATATTCCTAACAAAAGTATACTTTTATAACAAATATATAATTGTTAAAACAAAGCTTGATAGTGTATTCATGTTTCCTCAATATGTTTACTTTGTGCATTAATATAACTTAATTTTAAAAAGTTTCTCATGTATTACAAATAATGTTTAATAATATAAAATAAAATCTTGAAAGTTTTTTTTTATTGGATATGATAAATATTTGCAAGAGGCCAAACGGGGAATGATATTTGGTTGTAAAAACCAACATAACCTTACCCTTAATGAAAAGTATAATAGTATCTAAAAATGTGGGTAAAGACATATTTTAAAAAGATTTGTGTTAAACTCTAATTTTTTATTATTCGAAAACCACATTTCACTTGGGGGGGAAATTGGCGCATCGCTTCATAACTCTTCCAAAAGACAAGCTATAGGAGGAAAGCCTCCTTATTTGAAGAATTTTACTGTGGAGTTGTCTTGTATCCTAATAATCTGATAGAATCAATGTTGAGTAACTATAAACATATAATAGGAAAATGTATTTATGTTCAGATGTTATTCCAGGTAAACCAAGCTATAGGATAAAAGCCTCCTTGTGTTGCTTTTCTCAGATAGAATCATCACTTTAGATGGTATTAGAAAACATAATACTGACAAAACCGTCAATGGCAAGAAAAAAAATTATTCCTCAAGGTAAAAAAAATTCTACTTACAATGTGGGAACAAATGTAAGACAATATTCTCGAAGACATGGTAACAAATTTTGATCAATTGTTACCAAAAGTAAATGAGGATTGTATTAATGGTATAAACATACCTCAAGGGCATTGGGATTAAATGACTTGCTGAAAAGTACACGTTTGGGACAGATAAATAGGTGGAGAAAGACAGATATGTGATTTCAGTAAGAATCGGTTAATGGAAGAGCTGAAATTGAAGAAACATGCAACCGATTATGGAGATGTCGGAATAAAGATCTTTGAAAAGGATAAGTCAAAATCTATTGAAAATGCAGATGATGATCTAAATATATCATTAAAGACGTTTAGAAAAGTTGTGCATAACAAGAAGAGGAAAGGTAAACCATACGTGTGTTAGTTGATTTTTTTAATCAATTTACGGTTTAGATGAGAAATAATTTTGATTATTAACTATTCAATCTTTTTTTTAACTACCCTCTTTTCCTAAATAAAAAAAAACTTTTAAAATTTTATAAAAACTTTTTATAATAATGCACATAGTAAATATGTTAAGATAACATGAATATATTATTTGAGTTTTTTTATTAACAAGTATATATCAACAATATACTATTAGTGAAAATATATCAATTTTTTTTTAAAAAATAACTATATATGATAAAACAAAAATACACAAAAAAAATAATCATATACAATAAAGAAAAATCAATACCATAAACTTTTATATATAAACTTAGCTTAGTCTTATATTTTTTCCAAAAATTTAAAAGTGGAAAAATCCATAAATATATAAAATGATTTGGATTTTTGCAACGTATTATATTGACAATTGGTTTATGGTTTCTGAAAATGTGGGCAAATGTTACTCACTTCGTTTCAAAAAGATAGGTTTGGTTACTATTGTTGGAAAATACCTTCGTTACCGACATGAATCATAATACAACTATAGTAGTATGTCCGACATTCGTTACCACTTTATAACAATTGTCTTTTTATGTATTACATCTCCCGTAATATACTTGGTTACCAAAAACCAAAATAAGACATAAAAGAACAATCTATATATAATTCTTTAAACAAAATTACTTAAACCGAGGCGATTTAGACTCTTTCCTTACGATGTTATTCGTCATGTATGTATGATGTAACAGTTTCATAACAACACGTCTCCTGAGATACAACAATCTTTTCGTTATTAACGTAACATTGGAATAACAATGAAAACATCGAACACAATCTGATGTAGTACAAACTCTTATTTTAACTCTTGGCTATAAGGAGCAAACTATAATTTTCTAGTTTATGGTTCTAAAACCCATTCATGCTAAGGAGAGTGAGTGGAGTTTATATAGGTTCAAATGTGATTATTAGATAAATCCTTTCATGAAGAGTCACATCCCTTTGGATGAAGATGTTCAAATTCGAATGAAAAGTTTCATATGAATGGACACAACTATTTACAAGTTCATTCAAATTTAAATTTCTAACTACCTAATATTTTTTATTCAAAAATTCTAACAATCCCCTACATTAAATATAAACTTATGCAGATTTAACGCAGACGCTGAAAAAATTTGTACAGGAACATCACTCCATCGGGAAACATAGCTTGTGGCTTTGAATTTTCCATATTGAATACCTATCGGGTTTACTAGTTGTTCAGTGAACGCGATGTTTTGAACTGCCCAACTTTATGATGTAAACCGATGCAGTAGATATCACACAGTTTTTTTCCTTACATGATTGGTTCTCGGTTGTGTTCATTTCGTTCATGAACGTTCTCGTTAGTGTATGAGTGCTCTAGAGTAACATAGCCTTATAGTCATCATACAAGCGACCATACTTCTCACTCATATAGGTGATCTCCTATTTGAAAGTATCCTGCCATATTTTTCTTAGTCAATCTAAGCTATAGGAATCATTAAGACAAATTTCCAACTTCTCACTTGACAAGAAAAATTATTTTCATCATGGAAATGAGAAAGAAAGTAATCTCTCATAGTGTTTCGATGAGTATAAATTTACAACTTGGTTGTCCATTTTGAACCTAGATAACTATGGTATCTCCAATCGCTAGGTTGGGATTCCTCTATGAATACTACTATAAAATTTATATCCAATCATCCCATTTCCCTTGATGATACAATTTTAATTTCTCTAGAGTTTGAATCCTTTCCTAGCTTGATACAGTTCACATACTTTATTTCTTTTAGATGCGCGCAATTGAGAGCAATTGTCGTCTGGTATTATATCGTTGATTTATCCATCGAGACATGTACCATACTATATTGTAATGATCCTATTATAATAATCACCGCGATAATTCTGTGGTACACTAACAAATTCACCAGGGTGACAATTCCAATACTAAAATAAAATTCACAAGGTGAAGAAGAAGCTTCATAGTTGTGATGGTGGATTTGTTACGGTCTTCCAAGCCATGCACGATTATTTCCTCCTTTATATCGATAGACTTAAGGAGAAGTTTGAACAAATTCGATGTAGAAAACACGTCAAATATTTAGACGATCCTTGGCTCCAGGGGATTTCGTATAAGGTGTCGCATTGTGCAATCGATAAGATCATCTACGAAGTGAAACATTTTAGGTTGGGAAACTTGCACAGAGAAAATTTTGTTTGTCCTAACATGTCAAGTTTAGGACTCCCATGCTGGCACGTGATGGCCAAGTACCAAGACGATGTGATCCCAATTAAAGATATTAAACCCTTTTAGCAACAACTATCTTTCAATGAACCAATAGTCGAACAAGATTTTGTTGAAGTTTTTTCCGACATCGACATTGGAAAAGCACTGACCCAAAAATATTTACATTAAACCGGAAGATAAGGAAAATATGGTTGAGTAAGTTGAGTAACTTTGTGTTTCCACACACTAGGTACGCTGTCAAGGAACCAATTAAGGGGAAGAGAAAGGGTAGGCCTCCTATGAAATAAAGAGGTGTGCAGTGCGAAGAAAGGCGATTGAATTGTTGGAAGAATCAAAGAAAAAAAATCCTTCGGGTTTTGAAATATTGCAAAAGTTCTATAAAACGGATGATAAGAAGGAGGAGGATGTTCAAGGTAGGAGAAGAAGAAGTCCAACGGAACAGGGAGGACCAAACCACCAAGATGTTAAATGAAAAGGTCCCGAGCTTTTGTCCAAAAAAAGTTCAACAATCAAAGTTGGTATTAAGGGAAAATGTCTGAATTTTACTCCAAACAAAACTCAAGAAGCAAAGTTAATGTTAAGAAAAAGGCATCGGTGGTTGAAGAGCCGCAAATGACTCTATCAAGTTGTAAGAAATAAACGATTTGTATTGCAAAAGGATTGATGAAAACACCTATATATTGGAAAATGATGAGAAAGGTAAAATTTTCCGACCTACGTACATCATATATTAAAATTAATTGCTATATACTCCCGATTTTATTCGTGACCACATTAAGGCCACTGACGATGTTGTTAGATATAGTAATTATGGTTACTATGTATTCGTCGAACAAGTTGGACCATTCAGAGCGACAAAAGATCTTGGTGTAGACGAATGCACTTATGTAAGGTAAAATTGCTTGACTGAACTACGTGCTCACCCAGATTTTTATGAACCAATGATGAGATCCGTGAAGTGGAAGAACAAGAGTCGGAGTTAAATGAGAAGTTTGTTGCATTTGAATGACGTTTAGTAGGCAATGCTACCTTGACAAGCGACTATGGATGGGTATGTCAATATGTGGCCAATTACTCGCCAACTTATTCAATTGGGTCGTTTATTATATCTCGCCACGTTTCAACCTATTAAATCATTAAATCAGTACATAGATAAATTACATTACCATCTACTAAAGCACATGATATTAAAAATATTAATATTCATTAATTTTCAGGTTTTGTGAGTGAGAAAGAATTCTTTTAGGATATTGAAATGAGGTAGGCAGTGAAAATTTGATATTCTCCATCTTCTCCATTCCTGAATAGATCTATCTAAAACTTCATCTTCAGTTTTATCCCTAAGTCATAGTTGACCAATAATACGAACTAATGCTATAAGCTGTTTAACTTGTCAGCGTATATTTACAAATTTACAAATCAACATAACAAGATCACAATTATAAGGGTTACCGGTTTCAGAATGAAAGTTTACATAGATGGTTTTCCAATAACTCAAACTCACTAAACCGCCTTATCGTCATTCTTCTCCTCTTTTGGATAATATAGTACATAGTTGCGGCAAATACATAAATCTTCATCCAAAGTAAAGTCAGGAAATTCTACCCCAGGTTAAGCCATAATCTAGTATATTAGAGTGAGAGTTTAAATGGAGATGATTGATGTAAAAGGTGTAATTTTTTAAAAAGTAAAATTAGTGGGCATATATATATATATATATATATATATATATATATATATATAT
>JAJJMC010029797.1:3541707-3587292 GCA_023531435.1 Papaver californicum
TTTTTTTCCCTATATAAACTAGATGTGTAACGACTCCATTTTTGAAGAACTAGTCATACAAGGTTCCAACGACTCTTTCTTCAAACCAAATAGAGATACCTGAATGAAAAACAAAATTAATTTTTTTTTCTTTTTACGGTTGGATAATTCTAGTACGAACCCAACCATAAGTCCGGGAAGAAAATGCTAGAGTTACGGCTGGGTTGGGACTTTACTGACCCAACCATAAGTCTGGGAACAAAGTATTTGTCAGAGTTACGGTTGGGTTTTGACTTTACAAACCCAAAAGTGAAAAATCATGGATTTTGATTTTTGAGTTGTTTTTGCATTTGATTTATTTTTTTTTGAAGAAAAGCACTGTAAATTTAGCTACATAAATTAAATTTTAAAATTTATTCATTAATTATAACTAAAATGGAACTGTATTTGTTCTTCGCCCAAACATAAACTAAAGAAAACTCAAGCATTAGTAGAAATAAAAAAATCAAGATAGGAAGCAACCAAATTAAAAAGAGCGAGAATCACACAATCAAAATTGAAGAGATCAAATATCAAAAAGATACGGAACACTTCCCGAAAGCTGAACGATGAATTGCATGAAGGACACATAAGATCGAAAAAGTTGGATTACATTGAATAAAACAAACAGCATTAAATGATGGGTGATCGAGAAAGTAAAAGTAATGATTACTCATATTATTTTAATGATCGAGATAAAAGAAGTCTATAAAGGTAGGAAGACACGTGTTGAGTATGTAAGGCATCGTACCAAAAAGAAATGAAGAGTAATCTGTCAACATATGATCGCACCAAGCAGAAGATGAAATAAAAGAACGACGGATATATCGAAATAAAATGGATTGAACCAAAGAAGAATCGATCAAGGAACGATGACAAGTCTGGAGAAAATGACACGTTGCATAAAGAGGGACCCAGTAAATAAATCTATAAATAGAAGAAGCCAAATAACAAAGAAGGGGTCGGGAAAAAATAGGAGAGAAAATATAACAAGAAAAAGAGGAAATTTCTAGGTATGAATCCATAGGGATTAACTGTTTTAAGTAAAGATTTTTGTATTATATCTTCTTAATGGAAGAATGTAAAGATTATAGATCGAAAATGATAAGTTGAGTAATCATATGTATCGTACCTTATAGAAATGATTTTATAAAATTAATATAAGGATGTTTATCTGTACTCGATTTCAATCTTTAATTGATATGTAAGAATTTGATTGGTTGTTTAATCGAAAAGATTTTTGGCATAAACAATTTGGCGCTAGAAACAGAGATGATTAAAGGATTTATCCTACCTGACGAAGGAAAAATGGTTTTAATTTCAAAAACTAAGTCATGCAAGAAAGAAAAAAAATTTAGTAAGAAAAGAACGGATATGGTTGAAAAAATTTAAAAGAAAAGGTTGGAAAATTCAATTTGCAAGATGCAAAAAATGAGTTTAAAGTTTATTTAGATAAGTATGTTTTAATAACATGAAAACTGTTTGTGAATGAAAAAATAGAAAAAATATGAAACAAAGGATATTATGAAGTGGAAAAAATCAGATTTGTGTTAGGAAGGATTTACGGTTAAGGTAATAAATAGGATTTCTTATGATTTCGATGTAGAAGAGTTCATTTGACTGACTTTCTAAGAAATTTCTAGATATCGAGGAAGGAAAGCAATCAAGAAGGCAAAAAATAGTTAAGAAACAACAGATTCTGAAAAATATGTCTCAAGAAGCTAATTCTGGGAACCAAAATAGAATATGAACATTAACCCTATTTCCCGAGTTATCAGGGAAGAATACAGTACCAAGAGAATACAACAGGTACGATGTGGTTGTAGCCCCATTCCATCTTGAGAGTTCCTCCAAACTTGGCCCTCAAACTAAGCAACAATATCTTTCTAATGATAGGTATACCTTTCTTTTTTGGTTTATCTGCTCTATCTTCAACATCCATCTATAACTCCATCATGGTTTCGTCTCTCTCCCATCCAAGTGTATCTTTAACAAGGATATAAAGATCACTCCAAGACATGTTTTTTGTCAAAACCTTCTTAAACATATTTTCCTTCAACGTTTAAGTCAAGAATTTGTTTGACATCATCCAGCGTTATTGTCATCTCGACGATTGGGAGATGAAGCATATCAGTTTCAAGCTAATACCGTTCCCTGAAGGCTGTGACGACAACACTATCATACTCCACCTGGCAATAGATAAGTCCGGTGGCTAACCATGTATCAATACGAACAAAATCACTTACCTAATGGCCAATGTTTAGCCATTTGACGAACCAATTTCTTCACCATACTTCTATGATCCTACAAAGAATATAAGTAAATTTTTTTAATCAAAATCATACCAAACAAGTTATAGGTTGAAGTTAAAAAAAATCTTAACAAAGCAAGTGAAGATTTTAGATTATTACCCTGTTCTCACAAACTTTGGCAACCCGTGAATATGGATAACCAAATAAGATTGCAGACCTATTTGGGGCCTCACCCCAAGTCTTCCATTATTCTTCTTATGAAACAACATCTCTTTTCCTTTAGGAATATGCTTGCTTTCGCTGAGGGTTTCTTCCTTGGATTTCTTTCCTTTACTTGAGGTTGAAGCGAAGCAATAACAATTTTTTTTCCTTTGCTTTCAACAATAAATTCTTCGTATTCCGTATCTTCTTCATCATCCGATTCTTCCCCTTGAGGTGCATCCCTAATCACAAACGTACGGTGGCTCATCAACGACATATCAAATTGTTCTCCATCGATTTCTAGATTATTTTCCATGTATTGGAAAATATTATCTTCCTCTTAAGGTGCTTCAAAACTTCTTGAGGTACTTTCTTCCACCAAATCCTTCTTCTTATTATTATTCTTGTGGACACCTCTATTATTTACCGCTAAATGAATATCATGGTGAGGGGTGGGCGTGTTCCAATCGGTGTTAAATTATTACCCCTCTTGTTATTGGGTTTTGCCCTATCAGGATTCCTACAACATACAAGCACTAGAATTGATTGATTAAGATTAGGTAATTTCCAAAAATTATCAACAAACAAACTCAAAGTATGAAAATCTAGGAATTTTTACGGTTGGGTTTCAAAAACGAACTAAGCCGTAGCAAAATTACGGTGTATAAACCTAACCAAAACTTGGAAATATAAAAAACAAGATTTTTTACGTTTGGGTTTTAAAAATCAAAACAAACAGTGAAAAGATTATGGTTCATAAACCCAGCCGTGAAAAACTTGGAAATATGAAAAATATAGGTTTTTATGGTTGGTTTTTTAAAAAATCAAACCAAACTATAACAAAATAACGGTTCATAAACACAACTGTGAAAAACTTCTTTATTTTTTTTTACCATTGAGTTTTAAAGAAAACTAAATGAAACAGCTTCAGAAATTCCAGTGACGATTGGGTTTTGAAGAACTTCTAAACATAACAACTTCATAATTTGATTTATGGTTGGGTTTTTGAAAAAATTATAAACGTAAAGTAAACTAAAAACCTAATTTTTATCAAGATTTAAATCAATTTAATACTTTTCAAACACAAAAAAGAGGATAAAAAAAGCATGTGTTTGTCGAATCATACCTAATGTAAACTATGTGTTCTTGTTGAGGAGTTTGAACAAGACCACTGACTTCTTTTTGGATTTCTTGATTGAGTTGGTAGGATTATTGTTGATTGCCCTCACTGCTGATTTCTATACCTTTATTTGGATTCTTCATCTTTACTATAGAGTTAAATCGACAATTATAAGTTTTTCGAATAGCCGATTAATCAAAGGCGATAAATTTCAATGGAAAAAAATGGTAGAAGGAAGAAGAAACGGTTATGGTTCAGAGTTAGGGGAGAAAAATAGGATGAAATGAATTAGAGTTATATATATATTTTTTAATTTATTAAGATTTCATAGATGGAAGAGTAATTTAGACTTTTTATAAATATAATGGTAAGTTGGACATTTGTTATTGCCTTATGACACCCCCTAACCAACTATTTAATCACCGTGAATTCTGGAGAAGCCCCTTTATTGATTCCATAAGCCCTTACATGAGGTTTCATGAAATAGCACCAAGGTATTATCTTTGTGCCAAATTCCTATTATATCGGTGAAATGTCTAATCAATCCTCAAACAAATTTAAATTTGACAACTTATGTCCTTAATACAAAACCTAAAATCGTGTTGTTTCATTTTGTATCTGTTTCCTACGGAGAATTTTATGTTCGTAATTTAATGTGTAGCTAGTATGTCAACCCAATACCGTATGACCTATCAGATTCCTCAAAAACAGCATCAATATAGATAACATTAATTATCTCTTTGTTCATAATTATGACATCCGTTTTTTATATTCATATATACCATGAGCATTTCCAACGCAGAGTATTTCCAACGCAGAGTGGAGGTCTTAGATAAGAGTGACATGTATGAAAAATACTAAAAACTCTAATTTTGATTGTGTCCCCCATTCATAAACCCACTCATACTGCAGCATAAAAAATCTAAATTTTTAATTATTATAAAGAGCCGTAAGCAAGGCAATGCCATTAGACTAGTCAAATAATAATTTGATCGTGTAATGATTTAATTAATTGAATTAAAAATTAATTTATAATAATTAATAAAATAATAATATTGGTGAGATATTAGTATATTGGATGGATCTCAAAAGACTACTTGAACGTGTTAATCGGATATCGAAGGAAGAAGATATGGTACTTAGAAATCTAAGTCTCGAAGTTTGACTAAAGTTAATCGTGGTTGACTTGACTTATCTGTTGACCGGACCTTAGGATTTGACTGTACCTTTAAGTAATAAAAAGTTACCCCGTAGCATTCTTTTAGAAATGAAGTAGTAAAGCCTTTTTATAGGTGTAACAGGAGTGTAAATTAAAAGTTAATTTAAAACATTTAAATCGAATATTGGAACAGTTATCTCTTCATGTTATTGTCCTGTTTCATTTTTCTTAAAGATAAGAAGAAGAGTAAAATGAGACAGAGAGTTAGTTAGGAACAGGGAGTTCAAGTGAATTCTTTTATTGATAGTGTATGAAGATAAGAGTAAAGAAAAATAGGTAGTAGAGATAAAAATATGGAGAGGGAGATTTATGATGGGTTTGATGATGAAGTTTAATAAGTAGAGAAAAGAAGAGAGATTAGAGAGGGATGAAATGTTAAGCTAGTGTTGATGTTGTATTAGAGGAACAAGAAGTTGTTGATATGTCTTGAATCAGTCGTTGACCGGAACTCTACGGGGAGTCCGAGGGGCAGAGCCAATGTATTATCACTGGGCTTGTTTTCCGTTATTTAGTCGAATTAGGGTTTATTCTTTGCCCTATATATATACACACGTTGTACCTAGAATGTGTGTAATTCAGTATTCTGCTCTATAATAAAACTTTGCTTTCTCTGTTGTGGATGTAGCTAAGTAACAATTAGTGAACCATGTAAATCTCTGTGTCTCGATCTCTATTATTGTTCTCGTTCGATCTCTCGTTACAACAGAAGTATTCATGGTGTTTTATTTTGAGTATGAGAGATGAATAATGATGATGGAGATGATGATGATAATGATGATGGAACTTGTAAACTAACTCAAGGTAACCTTTCCACTGGATTCTAATATGTTCAGAATGATTTTGGTAGTTCATAGATACTAAAAATGGTATTAAATAAATCAAATAGGATATTCCATGATAATCATGACTTTATGTGTTTATTATCTTTTTATGTTCCTGATTTTTTAGACACTATAGATACTGATTTTGATGTTATTTCTTCATACGAATCCATAGAGACCAATTTTGCTCGATTTGGAGTTGAAATGAGTGAATTATGATCATTTCGGCAATTATCACCAAATCTGGAAAAAGTCGTGAGTGAGCGGCTAAATGGGTTTTTATAAGTATGATGGAGGCGGAATCAGCCACGTCTTAAAACTACAATGTTGTAGATCAGGCGTTCATCTTTGTAATGAGCTATCAAGTACAATTTGGATCAAATATGAGAGATTTATGTACTCCAAAACTTTGATCCTTGTGCTGTTTAAAACCGAAAAACTTAACCTCAAGTGTTTAGGTACTCAGCTGCCTTGGACTGAGCCAGACAATATGGTCGCGGACCGGGTTAACGGGTCGGCTTATGCGACGACCTAATTGGTCATACCATGGCTTAACGGGCCATCCTTTTGGGCTGGTCCGGGTAAGGCCCACGGACTAATGGGCTTGAGTTTATGACCATTTTACTTAGTTTGATGTTTTGGACCACTTAGGATTTGAATTAACTTTTGGTTCCTTCTGCAAAGTTGTAGAGTTTTGCAAGAGCTTTCTAATGATGCCTATTTCAACTGATTTGGATAAGTATATATATTTATCTATGACTAAATTAGAAAATACCAGGTTATGCAACCATTAATAGAATAAGAAGTATTAGTAGTTTCATATATATATTAACTACGATTAATGTCATATTGTGTTATGTTACTGTGTGAGCCTATTAGTTATTATTCTTAGAGTGCTTGAGTGATTAACATTTAGTCAATATTAACAACGATCGATTCAAATGATGAACCAACGGATTGTAGATCTAGAGGTAGACATGGCTTGTCATCAAAAGAGGTGGGAACTCTTATAACCTTTTTGTAATTATTAAGTTTACTTTCTCCGCGAGCATGATTTATTTGTACTATATGTATGCATAGTTGTGTGTACTTTAATGTGTTTGTATGTGATATGCATTGTGTGTTTTTCCCTGCAAGGAGTGTTTTTGGTCTCCCCATAGCTTATTGTTAAGTTGTGTAGGACGGTAAGTCATCCGTTTCAATATTATATGTTTATTACTAATATAGTAGGGCGGGGAGTCATTTGTTTCGATATTATATATACTATTCTATCTGGGGGGAAATCACTCGTATGCATATCATGCTTGATTGTCTAACTATTTGATCTTGATGGTAATATCCAGAATCACGGTTTGTATATATGCTTGGTGTTATTATTATTGAGTGGGGTTGTTCTAGCGTCGCTTTCTCCATTGAGTAAAACGAGGTTAGGGTAACACTCTGCTTCTTAAATGCTCGAATTGTTGAATGTGTTAGTTTATTATTGTCTATTTAAATTGTTGTTATTTCAGAACTGTAAAGCATGTTAGTGATTACTTGAAAGTTGTATGTTTCCTTTGAGCACCCTTCGGGATGATGTACTCACTCGTTTCCAATTCAATTTCAGATATCAGAAGAGATGATGCACATGAAGATATTCGTTTTAGTAGATTAAAGCTTTAACGAATTAAAGTTGCTTTGGTATCATTTTTATATATGTACCTTTTGTGTGTACTAATTTTGTAAAGTGCAATACACTATTATATCTATATCACTTGAGAGATTTTATTTATAAATATCAGAACGGATGACTTTTAGTTCATTGGATTATTATTTAAATTGATAATTATATTTCTTAATGTGTCAATATTAGATTAATCTCCTGATTAATTAGTAGTTAGATTTTGGGTCGTCACAAGTTGGTATCAGAGCTCACTATTAGATCTTATATGGGAAACAAGGAATAATAGCCAGTGCCAGTTAGTGAACTAGATTAGTTTGGAACTGGGTTGGGTTGCGAGATAAATTTTAATCACTAAAATAATCAAGAACTAAAATATTAATAAATGATTGAGTTCTTGTTTGAATTTCTTAGCAAGTTTATTTGCTAATTTTGAGACTTGTTTATAGATATATTATGTAGTAGATTAAAATAGTAGGTAGAACCAATTACGATATAGATCAGAAATTCTAAAAGAGATTAAGGATTAATTATTTAAAATTATTGAATACTTAGTTGACCCATCACTGGAGAATAGGTAGGGATTGTTAGGCGTCATAAACCTAGATAAGGCAATTATATGCAACTATTGTTAGATTTAGAAGGAAAACTTTCTTTTATTAGTGAGCTGATAAATCCCAACTTCATTTAGGAGTTTTGAGTATCTTTCAATGTACGTCGAGACGATAATTCATTGAAATAAAAATTAATATAAGGAACTTAGAGCTAGTCATCTGATGGAACAAAAATTAGCATAGTTCATTTAGAGCCAACGAATAATTATTTTCCAAAATTTTCATAAACTCATCTTAGGAAAATATTTTTAGTGTCAGTTGATAATTTATTTTTATATTAAATTAACTTTAAATTTTAGTTATAGCAGATAATTTAATAATCCATAAATTGCTTAATTTCCTATCAGATTAGTTTATGATATTTACATTTCAATATAAAATGAATAGACTATTGTTTTGTTGTGATGTATTCTTGTGTGAATAATTTTATATGTACTTGTTTGTGCTTAGTAAAATATAGAAAAATAGTTAGTGTAAACATAATTTGTTTTAAAGTATTTAAACATAGATGACCTCATAAATTGAAATAAATAATTAAGAAATAGTCTAATAAATTATTTAATTAATTAAATAAATAACTAAAATAACAGTATTTGTATTACATTGGTTATTAAATTATTAAATTAACTTGAATAATTTTAAGTAAATAAGTACATATAAAATAGTCAAATTTAATCTAACCGTAAAATATAAATATTATTTAATCATAATATAAGTGTAAAATTGAATTTAAATGATATAAGATTTAATATTCAACAAAATATTCAACAAAATATACTATGTGTAGGTTCAACTAAATTATGTAAGGTTTTCAATTTCAACCTTCGTAATTTTAAAGTCATCTTAGATGAGTTTAAAGTTCATATTTTTATAAGTATGAGCAGTACTTACACCAAGACGATGAAAAGCTCTTCTCAATAAGGTGGGGAGTTTTGAAGACTAGAATCACGGATTCTAATTTTCGAGGACGAAAAATTCTTGTAAGGTGGGTAGATCATAAGGAACCGCAAGCAGGTCAATGCCATTAATTAGACTGGCTAAATGATAATTTCGCCGCATAATGACTTAACTAATTAAATTGAAAACTAATTTATGATAATTAATAAAATAGTAACATTGGTGAGATATCATAGACTACTTGAACGCGTCAATCGGATATCGGACGAGGAAGATATGGTACTTAGAAGTCTAAGTCTTGAAGTTTGACTAAAGTCAACCGTAGTTGACTTGACTTGACTTGTCTGTTAATCGGACCTTAGGATTTGATTGTATCTTTAAGTAGTAAAAAGTTATCCCGTAGTATTCTTTGAAATATAATAGTAAAGCTTTTTTATAGGTATAAAAGGGATGTAATTTTATTAAAGATTAATTTAAAACATTTAAATCGAATATTACAACAGTTATCTCTTCGTGTTATTATCCTGTTTCATTTTTCTTAAAGATAGGAAAAAGAGTAAAATGAGACAGAGAGCTAATTAGGGAGAGGGAGTTTAAGTGAATTCTTTTATTGACAGTGTATGAAGATAAGAGTAAAGAAAAATAGGTAGTAGAGATAAAAATATGGAAAGAGAGATTTATGATGGGTTTGATGATGAAATTGAATAAGTAGAGAAGAGAAGAGAGATTAGAGAGGGATGAAATGTTTAGCTAGTGTTGATGTTGTATTAGAGGAAAAGGAAGAAGAAGTATTCATGGTGTTGGAAATTTGAATAGAAATTAAGTTAGTTACAACCAAATTGTGAAGGGTTGTGTCTATTCATATAAACCCTTTCAATTAAATTTGAATCCTTTGGGAAAAAGGATGTGACTCTCCATAAAAGGATGCGACTCTTCACGCAAAGATTTCTCCAAGACTCTCCTTGCATTTATATAAACCCCACTGACTCTGTATCGTATTAGTGTGTTTTTAGAACCATAAATTAGTACTAGAAATTTTATGGTTTACATATTGTCTTCAAGAGTTAAAGAAGATTTTTGTGCTACATCTATTCGTGTTTGATGTCTGGTGATCCTCGAAGTGCTGCGAAGAACACCAAAGATATTGTTGAATGCTAAAGACATATGCTATACATTGTAACAACATTAAGTTCATGTCATTAAATTTCTTAAATAAAGAGATTACTCGCCTCAATACACTCAAATAAGTGTGTTTAAGTTTTGTTTAGAATGATATTATTTTTTCTATTCTTTTTTTCTTTTCTTTTTGGAGTTAGTATTACGGGATGTATACATAGACAAGACAGTTGTTACAAAGAATTATAACGATTCGGTAGATATAACACACGAATTGTATTATGGAAAAATCGGTAACGAAGATATTCATCCAACAATCTTAAGACAATTAAACCGTTAATATTTTCATTACTAGTTTGGTTGCTTATTGTTGTTAGCCCATATCTTGGTTATGTTGTACAAATAAAGTTCACAGGTGGTGTATAATCGATATTTCTACCATGCTAAATTATTCATATATCACTGGGTCTATAACAAGCACCACTGGTTGACTATATTTGAATAGTAGGCATCGAGACAAAATTTGTATTCGATAATACGTGTTCAAGAGGTCAATATAATCTCTTTTGCATAACTTGATTTGTAAGACATGGTATGAAGGGATCCTAATCAATTAATTAATAGAGTCTGAATTTTTTTTGCAAAGTATTCGTATATCATGAGTTAAGATATTTTTGTTTATCAAGTTTCATGATAAATCAAGAGTTTGATTATGAGCACATACAAAGGTTAGCAAACCAAGATTGTGAGAAGTTACAAATTCTTAAAGGGGTGGACAGTAAAACTAAGTTTGAATTCCAACGGATGCGTCTTTCCATCGAAGGATTTATGGCCGGTTGGATGCTATGTGGTCAATATCGGCCGTTACGGCCGCGATAATAGCGATATTTAAGGTATCGCTTTAAGAGCACGACGAATCTTTAAATATCGCCGTATCGGCCGATATGACCGAGATTCGCCCGATACGGCCGAGATTCGCCCGATATTTAAGGTATATGTTTGTTGTTTAATCTAGATTTTTGGAACTTTAAACTTATAATTGTAATATACTAATATGATCTCTTCTTAAAGTATGGTTGTTAAGATTCTTGATAATAAATCAATAAAAATATAGTTAATTCTTGGCATTCACATGTATAAAATTTGGATAAAAGATTTGGGACTCCCGATATTTTGCCGATAATCTCCCCGAGATATTGTTATCAAGGTGTCAAGGTCCCGGCCGAGACGAGACCGAGATCCGAAATTAACTACATTGGTTGGATGTCGTACATGTGTGATTACATGTGTGATTGTCTTATATTCTCTTATGGATTTAATAATCTTCATGTATTAGGATTCTATAATTGGTACTGATGGTATTTCCATTCGGTTAATAATTTTCTAAGTTAGAAATCCATGCCCGTTGGATAACGAGTGAAGTGGTTTCTCCGTCGAGTAGCACCTCTTTGAGAAGAAAACGTGGAGAGTGTTTAAGTTTAAAAGTTTAAGCATATATATATATCATGCGATGTTATTACTATGACTTGATGATGATCCTATGCTCATGCATATTTTAATTGGATTGAACTATGTATTGTGTTTTCAAGATGAACGCAACCCACTTTAATCCAAAGATTGATATAGCTAAAAATTAGATGGTTTCTCATATAGAATGTAACTTATGGAAGAATAAGTTACCACCATAAATTGAGTGATTAATTAATCAGGGTTAATTAGTGATTAGTGAGTTAGTGATTTGGACTAGGTGTCTGATGTCTGAACAATTCAAAGAAAATCTTGAATTGTCTTCATAAGATACTATAAGAACTAGCATCTGATACACTTTTGAGCGTATCAGTTTGAATTGCTTTGTCACCTGTCATGTTGGGAAAAATTAGCAAAGTGGAGTTAGCAAGGAAAATTCAAATTATTAGTTTTCTTAAATTCAAGTATACCTTAGAATTATGGGGGAAAGTTTTCTTGAATAACATATAGATCCAATTTTGTTATTCATAGCAACTGAAAAACCTATTGGTACAATAAAAAATATGGTGGTTTTGGGACTATCATGAATCGTGGGGTCATTATACAAAAAGGCTAGTAAAGTAACAGATCCTATAATTTATATCAGTTATAGGAGACCATTTGTATAGAGTTAGTACCAAATTAATTGTACTCAATGCATTAGGATGGATATGGTTGTATGTGGTAAACGAGTTAAGCAAATTTAAGAGTAATTTATCTACTTCAGGTACAAGCTATAGTTGAAATTCTAAGATTTATGAGGAATATTATCGAGGATAGCTCATCCCATATCTAGAAATGTTAAACGATATGTACATTGAATCTTAGATAAACGATTCAAAGAAAAACTATGTTTTTATTGTAAAAGGAATGTAGTAGCAAGGAAACCATCTAAACGAATGTTGACAATGAGATCAACTATGAATTCCTGAGCTTTGGACGCAAAGTTGGATTAGTAGTAAGAGTGAATTTGGAATTTCCTTGAGTATATACTCATAGCCAAAGTATATGCACATTAAAAATAACACATGGTTTTGGAGATTATGGTATGTCTCGACAAATACATCAACGACATAGAACCATAAAGCAATTGCTCTCACATGTGCATCCTAAAGAAAAATGTTTGAGAATTGTGTCAAGCCAGCAAATTGATACGATTATAAGAGCCTATAATTGCATCATCGAGGGAAATGGGATTGTTGCCTACAACTAAAGTAGTATTTACAGCGGAAACCCAACCTAGCGATTGGAGATCCCATGGTTATCTAGATTCAAAGGGAAAACTAAGTTGTAAATTTACACTCAACGAAAACACTGTGAGAAATTACTCTCTTTCCCATTTCTATGATGAAATAGTGTTGTCTGTCAAGTGAGAGGTTGAGAAGTTCTCTTAATGATTCTTATGGTTTAGTTTGACTAAGAAAGTAGGCAGGATAATTTTCAAATAGGAGATCACCTATATGAATAAAAAGTGGTGCCGCTTCTGTGCTAACTATAAGGATAAGTTAGTCTAGATCACTCATGAAAAGCTAGCATCATTCAAGGCCGAAATGAACACATCTGATAACCGAATATGTAATGAAAATTAGTTGTGCGATATCTATTGAATCGATTTACATCGTAAAGTTGAGCAGTTCAAGACATCGCATTTACCGAGCAACTAGTAAACCCAGTAGGTATTCACTACATATGATTCAAAGCCAAAAGCTATTTATCCCGATGTAGTGATGTTCCATACACAAACTCCTTTTAGTGTCTGCATTAGATTTACATGAATTTCAATTCAATGTGGGGGATTATTGGAAATTTGAATAGATATTAAGTTAGTTACAACCAAATTTGAAGGGTTATGTCTATTCATATAAACCATTTCAATTAAAATTTGAATCCTTTGGAAAAAAGGATGTGACTCTCCATAAAAGGATGCGACTCTTCACGAAAAGATTTCTTCAAGAGTCTCTTTGCATCTACATAAAACCCAATCACTCTCTATTGTTAGTGTGTTTTTATAACCATAAATTAGTACTAGAAATTTTATAGTCTACATATTGTCTTCAAGAGTTAAAGAAGAGTTTTATGCTACATCTATTCGCGTTCGATGTTTAGTGATTCTCGAAGTGCTGCGAAGAACACCAAAGGTACTGTTGAATACTAGAGACATATGCCAGACACTGTAACAACATCAAGTACATGGCATTAAATGTCTTCAGTAAAGAGATTACTCGCCTCAATACACCCAAGTAAGTTTGCTTAAGTTTTGTTTAGATTGATCTTCTCTCGTTCTATTCTTCTTTTCTTGTTTTGGAGTTAGTATTATGGGATGTAATACATAGACAAGACCGTTGTTACAAAGAGTTTTAACGAGTCGGTAGATATAATACACAAATTGTATTATGGAAAAATAGGCAACGAAGATATTTATCCAACACATGGTGTTTTATTTTGAGTCTGCAAGATGAATAATGATGATGGTGATGATGGAACTTGTAAAATAACTCAAGGTTACCTTTCCACTAGATTCTAATATGTTTATAATGATTTGGGTAGTTCTTAGATACTAAAAATGATATAGAATTAATCAAATATGAAATTCTATAATAATCATGATTTTATGTGTTTATTATCATTTTATGATCCTGATTTTTTAGACACTACAATTATTGATTTTGATGTTAGTTTTTCATATGGATTGTATTATAATGAATTACGAATCTATAGAGACCAAGTTTGCTCGATTTGGAGTTGAAGTGAGTGAAATATGATCATTTCGGTAATTATCACCAAATCTGGAAAAAACCGTGAGTGAGCGACTAAATGGGTTTTTGTAAGTATGTTGGAGGCGGAATTATCCCCTTCTTACAACTACAATGTTGTAGATAAGGAGTCCATCTTTCTAATGAGATATTAAGTGATCAATATGGATCAAATATGTGAGATTTATGAACCCCGAAACTTTGATCCTTGTGTTGTTTAAAACTGAAAACTTAACCCCAAGTGTTTAGGTAGAGGATGACCGAGTCATACCAGCTGACTCGCTAGCTCCACTGACTTGAACTGAGTCATATAATAGGGTCGTGAACTGGGTTAACAGGATGGTTTGTTGGGATGGTTCGGGTTAGGCCTGCGGGTTAATGGGCTTGGGTTTAACACCATTTTTCTTAATTTGATGTTTTGGACCACTTAGGGTCTGAAATTAGCTTTCGGTTCCTTCTGCAAAGTTGTAGAGTTTTGCGAGATATTTCTAATGATACATAATTCAACTAATTTGGATAAGTATATATTTATCTATGACTAAATTAGAGAACACCAGGTTATGGAGCCATTAATAGAATTAGAAGTTTTAGTAGTTTCGTATAGATATTAACTATGAACTTGTATGATTTTATGTTATGATTATTGTGTGAGCCTATTAGCTATTATTCTTAGAGTTCTTATGTTATTAACAGTTAGTCAATATTAACAACGATCGATTCAAAAATGAACCAATGGATTGTAGATCTCGAGGTAGGCATGGCTTGTCATCAAAATAGGTGAGAACTCTTATAACCTTTTTGTAATTATTAAGTTTGCTTTATCTGCGAGCTTGATGTATCTGTACTATCTGTGTGCATAGTTGTGTGTACTTTAATGTGTTTGTATGTGATATGCATTGTGTGTTTTTCCCTGCAAGGAGTGTCTGTGGTGTCCCCCATAGCTTCTTGCTAAGTTGAGTAGGGCGTTAAGTCATCTGTTTTAATATTACATATTTATTATTAATATAGTAGGGTGTTATGTCATTCATTTCGATATGATTTAGTAGGGCGGTAATTCATCCGTTTCGATATTATATCTACTATTTTATTTGGAAAAAATCATTCATATGCATATTATGCTTGATTGTCTAACTATCTGGTCTTGATGGTAATATCCGGAATCATGGTTTTATGGGCACTCTATGTGGATGTTGTTATTATTATTGATTGGGGTTGTTCTAGCGTCGTTTTCTCCATTGAGTAAAGCGAGGTTAGGATAACACTCTGCTTTTTAAATGCTCGAACTGTTGAATGCGTTAATTTATTATTATCTATTTAAATTGTTGTTATTTTAGAAATGTAAAGCATGTTAGTAATTACTTAAAAGTTGTATGCTTCCTCTAAGCACCCTTCGAGATGATATGCTCACTCGTTTCCACTTGAATTTCAGTTATCAGAAGGGATGATGCACTTGAAGATATTCGTTTTAATTAATAAATTAAAGCTTTAGCGAATTAGAGTCACTTTCATATCATTTTTATGCATGTATATTTTGTGTATACTAATTTTGTAAAGTGCAATACACTATTATATCTATATCGCTTGAGAGATTTCATTTATAAGTATCTGAGCAGATGACTTTTAGTTTATTGGATTATTATTTAAATTGATAATTATATTTCTTAATGTGTCAATATTAGATTAATCTCCTGATTAATTAGTAGTTAGATTTTGGGTCATAATATTTATGGCCCTCCAATGGACATGTTTACCCTTTCGCATATTTAACCTGGGTTAGACTTGATTAAGCCCAAAATATGTACCCCAATTTGGCAGGTACGGTTCGCCGAATGGAATATAGATAATGGTTTGTCTTTTCTTAACAACGAGTCCTTTTCAGCACAGTTGGCTCAAGAGTTGGTAAAAAGCTCTGCAGTTAAGCGTGCTCCGGCGGATAATATTGTCAAGATAAAAGTTGATGCAACATGTAATCTTAATATGGGAGCGGCAACAACAGTAACCTAAAACTTTCAAATCAACACGTTGCTTGTATGACTTCCTTTTCTGAATTGATTCTCCACAGAGGCTGCAGTGAAGGCTTATACTTAGGGTAAAGCTTGTTTGGGAGATGTAAATGTAAGATATAATTTTATAGAAGGAGATGCGAAGACTGTTGTATGTGCCATCAAGATATTACTCTTTGTATGGTTTTCTGTTGTGAAACAAATGGATTTGTACTTAGTATGCATCGAAAATGCTAATTTTAACGATAAGGCATGAAAAAGTTGTGGGTTAAAAATTCTTTTAAGATATATATGTTAACATAAGAAAGATTATATGATCAGAAAAGAAAAAAAATACATTCACCTCACATTTCTTCAATTTAACTTGAATTTGGTCAAAGGATTATTCCCCAATTTATAAACTAAATTAATCATTCAGTTTGATGCAATCACCTTAATTCTAAAGTGCTGAATTTCAATCTTATTCAAAATATTTAATTTACTCGAATTCGTTCAAATTCTATCGAATTTTCATTACAAATTTTTAAATTGCTTTTAATTTGTTGCAATTTAAGTACCAACGTTTGATTATAATCATTCAAGTTGATGCAGTCACCTCATTTTAATTCAATTTCTTCAATTTAACTCGAATTTGTTTATTCTGAAGAAGGGTCCGCTGCTATCGATTTTGTTAATGGATATGAAGATTAGGATGAGTCTTAGAGTTTTCAGAGGAGAACAGAGAATATGATGTTGTGTTGTCGGCGAAAATGAGAAACAATGAACCTGACCCAACATCTAATTTAATACACCCAATTATGATCGATTTTATATGTTAATTATCATTTTGGAATTATATTTTGTTTAATCTACTTTTATACCTGATAAATACATGTCAAATTTTTATTAGTTAGAAAAAAATAGTTGGGAAATTAATTAGTTTGTTGGAACTAAGGTTTTGTTACATAAAATTTTATGTTTGTATTGTATTTTTATGTAAAAATTAAAATGTACATCACACAACAATAAATTGAAGAGTGGCACATGCTTTTGTCTAGCAAACTCGAGATCTCAATCCTTAGCTTTAGCTTTTTTAAAACATAAAAACATAAAAAAATTGAACCTAGTGAGTGAAGAGAATATGACTAGTCAATTCAATATTATGAAATATATTTAAAATATATTAGTAGGAGAGAGAGGTTTAAATAAAATAATACACTCACCGCTAATGAAGAGATGTTTTAGTAAAATATCATTTGTGTTAGTGTACATTGTCGATATCTCTCCTACTTTCACTAAACCTTAACTTGTCTAATATTATTTACTAGTTCCCATGGTAATGATTGGATCTAAACTTGTGAATGGGGGTACAAGTTAACAAAACACTTTTGATAAACGTCCTATAGTTAGACTGTGTTCCTAGTTTCGCGTAAACAAAGAGGGAATGTTAGTAAAGACCAAAACAATAACGATAAAAAAAAGTTTAAAATTTCATGGATTACGCATCCAATTTATTTTTTCTTTTTATTTTTTCTTTCTTTGATAAGAATGAATTTTATTAAAAAAAGAAGATTACATCTGGCACTACATAGTACAATCCACGGAAAAAACGATTGGACATCCAATAAAAAAATTCAATCGCGATTTTTATTTTTCCATAAAAACTTCGGGATGATAAGCATGTGAACATGTTCAGTTTGGTCTTCGACACTCCATAATCCCATATCAGTGTAGTTGTTCTTAAATGCTTACGAGAAATAGTACCTACAAATCAAAAATTATATTTGTATAAGTCTAATATCAACATCACATGTGTTTTGTGCTAAACCCATATTATATTTTCATAAACATGTAATTGTATGTTAGTATTTGCAACAACAAATATGTTTAGTGTTGATGTTTATACTTCATATATCTGTACCCAGAAACTTAAATATTTTATAGTTGATGTAGCAATTTATTAGCTCACTACAATTGCACGCAAAGTCGTGCTTGTCCAATGGTTCCAAGACTTCAGCCAACCTCAACCTCAACCTCTAAGAGTAATTGAAATGAACTACTTAAGCATATATACATAAATAAATGTTTGCAACTGAAATCAAGAACCTTCTCTCTTTTACTTCTTCCTCATTTCTCCACAGATTTTTCTGGCGAACCAGTACTTTCTCCGACGATCTCCAACTGCTCAAATCTGTTCTTTTTGGAGTACATATGAGCAGTAATCTTCTTCCTTTTTAGTTTGTTGTTAGTTTTTTCTTAGTTTATCTAAGGTTTTAATGTCTTTTAAGTTAAGTTGTGGTTTCACCCATCCTTGGCTACGACAAGTTACCTATGCCTTCATGACAGATCTTTTATGCTCCTAGAGCTTGTTTTCTCGACATTAATGGTCGTTTTATATTGGGTTTAATAGATTTCAAGTATATCGACGGTGACTTCCAGCGACCGTAATCTTCATCGGAATATTCAAGACCTAGAGCAAATCTCTCCTATTTTGGAGCATCTCTTTCTCAAGAAGAAGAAAATCAACAAAAATGATGGACATATGATCCGAAACCATTTCTTCTCCGGTTCAATCGGTTCTCTATGCATACATGTTTCTAGTCATTTTCCGGTGTTCTTACTCTTCTCTTATTAGAATACTTGGTTTTGTACTAATATTGTATGATATTTTATTATGGTTCTTGAATTTTGATGTATTGAAACTCTTTGTAACCTAACTTTACTATCAATGAAGTTGAGTTATTTATCAAAAAAAAGGAGATAATATCCATAAATGCATTACTTCTGTGTAGTATTTATTAAAATACTACTCTATGGTATCATCTAATTAAGTTATTCAACTATGATTTCTCATATGCAAAATATTTTATAACACTTTTATGCTTTTATAAATCCTTAACTCAGTCATCTTCAGAAAGCTCTAGCAACTGTCAAAGTCGATAACAAAAGTTAAATTCGTTAGTGGAAATCTTACAGTTCGATTTAGACAGACATATACCTCCAATATTACACGTATTATACTAAAATTTGTCTAAAACCACCAAGTGTTATTTATTTGACATTTCAACAAACAATTGTAGCTTATAAGTCTACTCGTGTGATTGTGTGAGTTCAAAATCAAAATCAAATTGGGGCATGGAATGAATCGTTTGAAACCATTGAATTATGGGGATGTTACAGTTTCTTACCGCTTTTAGACAAACCAAAATTATGATAAATGTTTGAAGTTTAAACAGATGAAATATGAAGTTAGGTTATAATTTTGTTCAATAAGAATAAAAATTTAATTTTTAAAATTTGTTTGGGATCGGGTTTACGAAATTCATTGAATCCTTTCCTTGATGAAAATGGTGTTTTAGTTATTTTAAGCTACATGTAAATTATCAATCCCGGTCGAATTCAATCTTTACATTATTATAGGAAGATAAGGGTTCAACTAACACATCCCTATATGGGATAGATAATAACTAGTTTAAATCATAGGCCTGGCCATAAATTAAGGTTATGATGGTCCTTATTACATCAAGATATATACATATATATGTAATGAAAAGTAATTAAGCAAATATAAGTTGAAAAAGCCAGACTCAGTCCCCCTCTCGGTTTTTCTACTCTTCCTTTTTTAAAATAAATCATCTTTATTCTCTTTCTTCTCTCAGAGTAGCCTTACAGTAGAAAATATAAATCAAAAAAAGTTTCAAATGGATCAACAAGAAGATCAGATGTGTGATATACTCGCAAAGAACGTCTAAAATGGTTTAATCACAATAATAATAATTCTTATTGTTTAGTATGTTAGAAATGGTGATTTCACAACACTAATGGGTATTGTAGATAAGGAGAATGGAGTTTCCCCTGCAGTTGTGGTAAAAGAATGCTTATACGTTATGATTGCTCTCGTTTATCTATGTCTCATGGTTTGTGGTCTTCTTTTTCACATTCATTGATTCATTCTTCGTATCCAGGGTCGTCTTTTAGGTAGGGCGGGATGGTCAACCGCCATAGGCCCAAAAAATGAATGGGAAAAAATTTTTTTTACGCATTTTATATATGTATGCATTTTTGTCTAAAATTCATCTTTAATTGTGAAAAAGATAAACTGCTAACATGAAAAAATACTATTATTAATATAAGAATACAATAAAACTTTTTGGATCAATTTATATTACTAAAATATATGATATCTACTATATGCAATAATATTAACTTAATTATGAAAATGTATCTCATGTGTTAAACAAACAATAAATAAATATATCTCATATTTTCTTGGAAAACATGAAAAATTATGGTATAAGTTGTATCCCTTCATTTTAAACCATATTCTATTCAAAGTTCCGAAGTTCTTTATGTGTTGTTAATTCTCCTCATTGTCTGATTTTATAGGCGCATAGATAAAAAAATTGCAAAAAAGAAAACAAGCTTTAATTTTTTTTCATCCTAGGTCTTGTATATGTTAATGACGACCCTGTTTGTAGCATCCTTCAAATCTTTCGTTCTCTCTTCATTTGGATGAGAGGCGGAAGAAGGAGTTAGACCAATTTTTATTTTATTTTATTTTATTTTATTTTAAAAAAACTAGTATAAGTTTTTTTAGTTTTGATGGAAGATTTTGTAATGGAAAGTAATTGTAAATATAAATATAAATAAATCGAGTATGCTGGGTTGATTCAAGAGGAAGAGTTGTTGGTGCTGGTAGAGTTTATTTTAATGGTTGGAATTTGGGGTTTGATGATTCTGGATTATTCAAGGGGATTTTGATTCTTCTGCTCATCCCAATTTCTTCGAGTAAATATTTGATACAATTTGATGAAAATGGAATCGCTGATCGTGGAACCTACATAGAAGCAACATCAAACAGGGTTCCCTTTATGTTTCCACCTCATTCAGTCTTCGTTCATGGTCCAGCGTTGTCTCCGTTATATCTCACATTGGCTACTATTATGGAAATTATTGTTGTGAAAGATGAACTGATTGGTGGAGGTGATGTTATCTCGTGTTACTCGATTTGTTCAAAAACCCTTGTCTATAGTAATCATACTTGTACAGGGGTCGATCCTCCAGGGCAATGAGGGGAATGTGAATCTGTGCAAGAGAACATCAAGAGATGTTCGTGCAGGAAAACAAGATTGCAGAAGGAAAGGATGAGTTGTTTGATTCCTATTCCAACTTTATCTAACTTCTGTGACAAGACCCTATCATGTCACATTCACAGATGTAAGGGAATGTGTCATGTTGGAGATTGTTCATCTTGTGTGGTTACTGTTACCCAAAAATGTCGATGTGGGTCTTCCTCACGTTTCGCTCAATACTACAAAACCATTATGAAGAGGGATACATTCACCTGTGAGAATCCCTATGAGGAGAAGAAGAACTGCAGAAGGCATATATGCAGTGAGAGGTGTTTCCCACTTTCATTTTCTAACAACAGATACTCTGGTGATTGTAATCCACTTTAGTGCTCAATGCTCTATGGGAAAATGCTAAGATGTGGGAAACATTATTGTGAATCTCTTTGTCATAAAGGTCATTGTCCATCATGTTTCGTGACAATCTTTAGTTATCTGTGTTAGAAAATTCGAATCATGCTAAAACAATCAAGACATAACATGATCAACATAGGATCTAGGACATTCAAGTTTACTACATGACTATTAATGAAACTTTTGTGGGATGATTATTACTTACCTGAAGAGGACATTATCTGTCACAGACCGGCGGGTGTTAACATTATCTCTGGATCCTTGCTTCCTTCTTTTTTTGCTTCTACTGAATTTGTTGAACTGCTAAGGATGAGAACTTATATTCCTCTTACCAAAACTATCAGGTTACTAATTGTGTAATGATGTTTATTAGTAACCACTATAATAGGCAAGGAATAAAAAATCACTTCATATCTCATGGTAGCTATTTATAACTCAGTTTTTTTACAATCAAAGAATATTTAAGAGATAAAGATTGAAGCACTGCTGACTTCTAAAAAATTCCAGCCGACTTGCCTGGATTTTCTAGAGGTGGTGCATTAGAGGTAATGTATATTTATTGGATCAAGCCCAATATGGTATGGTATATGGATACGGGTATATGGGCCATATCCAACAATCTGACCTGTGCATCAGGTATGACATCGATCCCTCCTTCATAACCTTGTGGAACACCGACTTTTTCATGTCACCCTCATCACCTTGGACTGAAGGTGGATGTGATTTTTTCGTGGCGATCACATTTTGTGTCGTCGGATTAGTGCTACGGTTCCTTGTGACGCTGGCGGTAACAATGGTGGGTTTGCCAGGTATATAGTACATAAGGCTCATCTAATTCATAAATTACCATTTCCACTTATGCCCGTGGAAGCGAACAACAACAAAGTTACTCTTGGATAGAGAGAGCGAGTGAATGATGATGAATGTGTAAAGATAGAGCAGCTTGGAAACAAGTTTGACATTGAGCTTGAAATGCTCCTTGAGTCTGGTCCATATCTTCTAGTAAAGCTAATAGACTACGTATTGAGGTACTTTCTGAAGCCTTTGTTGTTTGAGATTATAGGCTTGTAGCCCAACAAAACCAAATTGATTGTGTATTACCAGTATAATGACAAGAATTGAGTTCTTATCACGGCCAGCAGAAATGATTGCTATTGCGGACAATAAAACAAAGTAATAAACAAGCTTTTATGATTTTTGATAATCAATTAAGGACATGACAAAGCATTTATATAGATTCAAAGAAACAAACTAATCCTAATACAACTTCTAAACTTACTCCTAAAGTTGTTACTCTTTGAGGATTAAAAAACACTTTCGAGAAAATCCTTCTAAGGAATCCTAAATCAATTAAATGACTGAAATATAAAACTAATAGACTCTAAATCGCTAATTTATAGTGTTATCGCGCCAAACTAAACCTTCATATAACTAGGTTTTATCATTCCACCCCCTGAAGCTTCCTTATACTTAAAGCATATTGGCGATGTAACCGTCTCTCCGTCGTCGTCGATGCCCTCTTCCCCTTCTATAAGGATTTTTTTTTTTGCTTACATCGATGTCCTCGAAACCATCTCTCATCACAATTATAGCATAATTGTTCCTCCATCTTTCCTCAGCCTTTTCTGTAGTTAGTTGTTTGATTTGAGGAATATGATCGGTGTTAGTCGCTGGTGTTGTGGGTGTACTATTAGGTCGGACCGCTGGTCTAGAGCCCTGTCAACGTAAGTTTACTTTTTCATCTTGTAAACAAGCTAGACCTATAGTCTCGACTAAGGAGTCTGGACTTAATGCTTGCACTTCTAGTCTAACTTCATCTTCGAACCCACCAACATAACAACTTACCAGAAAACTCTCTGGAAGGTCGTCTACAAGATTTGAAAGTTGTTTGAATTCTTCTTGATAATCTCCAATGGCATCAAAATTAGTTTGATTGATCTTGGCTAAGGCCGCCACTGGGTTGTCATATTTTGTTCGTCCAAATCTTTTCAAAAAATCTGCAGAGAACCCTTCCCAATTAGGGTTAGGTGATATTTTTTCCGTTCACTTATACCATTGTAACGCCTTCCCTCTAGGTTAATACCCGCCAACTGCATTTGTTTTGATGGAGGTATTTCGTAATATTGAAAGTATTATTCAGCGTGATATAACCAACCTTCGAGTCTAGTACTTTCAAACCTCGGGAAAATCACCTTCCCCATTCTTAGGCGTATAACGGACTCCACTACTTGATGACGCATCTTTCTCCGACAACTTCTCCAATTGTTCCGCTAATCGATTGCTTGATGTAGCCATCACGGTAACTTGAGTTGTTAACTACTCCATGAATTTTCTTTTTTATGCTCGAGTTTTGGACATACAAGGAGAAAAACCGCTTTGATACCAATGATAAGAACTTGATTCTTATGACGGCCAGCAGAAACGATTGCTATTACAGACAATAAAAACAAAATAATAAATAAGCTTTAATGATTTTTTATAATCAATTAAGGACCTGACAAAGTCTTTCTATAGACTTAAAGAAACAAACTAATACTAATAAACGACTAAACTTACTCCTAATATTAAATTTATTGGGGATTAAAAAACTCTTTCGAGAAAAACCTTCCAGTAAATCCTAAATCAGACTGAAATATAAAACTACTAGACTTTTAAATCGTTAATTCATAGTTTTGTCACGCCAAGCTAAACCTTGATAGAACTGGTTCTATCACTTCATATTTTCTTCACACGCGTGTATTCTCGCTGATGACAAATGTTATATTAAATTTAAAACATTAAGTTCAGTGTTACCAACTTCAGCATAATTGTTATGATTAGGTCAAGGTGATGCTGTGTTTGGGATTAAATCTGATTAATCCTTCTTTTAATAGAGTGGTTTAGGAATTGTTTGTCATATGGATCTCTCTTGAACTTGAATAGTTACAAATTCCTTGTAGACATGCTTACTTATGTAAAGCGTAGGACGTAGAATGACTTTATGAAAAGCATGTTGATGACCTTAATAGGATTCAACATGATTTGGTTGATGATACATCTAGTGTCTGATTTTGTTAGAGCTGATGCTGGCACTTCACTCTAATTGTACATATACTTAAATCTACTTATTATATTTACTATTAATTGTAAGGTTTACGCATTCAGTTTGACAGTGTCAGTATCTCGTTGCATAAAACTTTTTTTCTACTATAAGTTCTGTTGTAGTCTGCTGTCTTGATATAAGTTCGAAACTACAACTCCTGAGACATGTGTTTTACAGCAACTAAGTTTCGATCTTTCTTTCCTAGTAATAAGCATTTGTTTTGTATGATTGCTTTTGTGTACCTTTGTCCATAATGCTGGAACATCGACAGATTGCAATTATCTGTCTCTCAACTTCACAATCTGACCCAATCGGCTTTACCTAACCCAAATTTTTTATCATGGCAGGATATTCCTGCACATATTATGAGTTTGATGAACTTTGGTGTTTTTGTGGCTTCATGGAGATTGAGTTCACACGATCTTGACGCATTACAAAGGGTGGATACTGTGATTGAAAATACACGCAAGAGAAGCTCAGAGACATGCCTCAACCCCTGCTAAGCTCTCCAGAAAATGGTTTGTCATTTTTATCTCAGATTGTTACAGAACCTATAGCTTGGAAGAGTCTTGTGATTCAATCGTGTATCCAAGTTACACCTAAGTCGCCAGTGGTGTGGGCATTATCTTCTTCCGGAAGAAAGAAGAATAGAAGAAATGAGCATCCAGCTGTTAAGTTGACCTTTGAAATGACCAAGTCAATTTCCAGTTCAATTCAGTCTTCCTGTGGAATAGTAGAAGGAATCATAGAAGTATTAAAAAGAGAGCTTAACATTCCAGAAGATGACAAGTTGGACATTTTACTATCCCCTATTAAGATCATGGAGCTCCACAGAGGTAGCAACGAACATACTAAAAGCCCATAGCTGGAGTCCTTAAACATACCCTGATAAGAGAAGATTCTTGTTCCCACGCTGCTTCCAGATAAAACAAGTGGTGTAGTATGTAGGTTCATAGGAAGGCAGTTTCAACTGTTGGTATTCATTTCATTTCTTCTTCCTTTCAAATTTTTTTTTTCTGCGGAGTAAATTGTCCATTAAGTAAGGTAGAGGGGATTTTCTTGTTTTAGTGAGGGTGACAGAGTAAGGGTCATTGTGTGTAATTTTTACTATTACTGTATCCTAGTTAGCCCAATAACTGACTTATGTCTCTGCTCTCTGAATGTCAGACATCTCAAAAGTACAGTAAACTCTCCAAACCCATGAAATTAGCAGACTTTTCCAGTTCGTTTATTCTTATAAGAATTGGTAGTTAATTTTCTCATTAAAAAAAAAGATATCCAGATGATGCATGCAGGTTAGCTATTGATACTGTAGTGCAGGATAAGCCATGTTGTGGTGTAGGATAATAAAACTATTACAGCGTACTCGTGTGTTTCACACACGTCCTCTATCTGTTATTAGTTATTGTAACTGTGATCTCTGCACGTGTTCCAAGAGTAGGTAGGAAAATATATTTCCATTTTGACTGAGAGCTTAGTCTATCCATGACAATGAAAGAATTTGTCCTTCCTGATTTGGGATGGTTTAAATTTGGAAAGCAAGGGATTATCATATTTCTATCAGGTCGTGGGTTATAGGTCCAAAGGTGTCACTGTCCAAGTATATTAAACTCAATAAAACAAATTTGACACAAAAACCCCATTGTAAACCAACTGATCATATTACCCTTGCTTATAATACAACCCAAATCCATTAACCACGAAGAACTCTTCCATTTCCTCGTCTTCATCTTCATCATCTATTGCCAACATTAGTCGACTCAGACATTGAAAAGATGAAAAGATAGAAATCATCATCAGTAACAATTTCATCATCAGTAGCTTCGTCTTCATCATCGTCGTCTTCATCTTCATCATCCTCGTCTTCATCATCCTCATCTGCATCATCTACAACTAGTATCAGAATCAAACCAGTTTCAAAATATTGACGAAACGGTTGTTCATTATCATCAGTAACATTTTCAACCTAAAATAAAAACAAAATCATAGATCAAAATCAAAAATGGTTTCATCATCTGTTAGGTTTAGGTTTCATCTGTTTCGAAATCAATCTTTCATACTTAGGTTCAAAGATAGAAAGTTTCAATTCCATTTGTTTTCACCCTTATTTATTTATGATTCAATTATGTTCAGTTTTGGTTTCATCGTTTTTTTTCGTTCAATAAAATTTCAGATGAAAAAAAAACGATGAAAGCTTTTGGGGTTTCATAGTTTTTCTTTTTTCATTCAAATAAAAAAAAACAGATGAAAAAAACACTATGAAACCGAATAAGGTTTCATCCATTTCAATTACATTTTTCTGAAGAAAAAATGTCTCAGCATATACAAAAACAATGAAACCGTATAAGGTTTCATCCATTTCAATTACATTTTTCTGAAGAAAAAATGTCTCAGCATATAAAAAAACAATGAAACCGAATAAGGTTTCATACATATCAATTACATTTTCTTGTTTCATCTTACTACAGATGAAACAAAACAAACGATGAAACCTTTTGGGGTTTCATAGTTTTTCTTTTTTCATTCAAATAAAATTACAGATGAAAACAAAATGATGAAAAAACTATGAAACCCCAAAAGGTTTCACAGTTTTCCTGACATTTCACCAACAAAAAACCCAAATTTTTACAATGATGATATATTATTATATTTTGTTGAAGATTTTTGGCGATGACGATCTGGAGGTGTTGGTGATGTTTGTAGAGGATAAAAGGAGGAAGAAGAGATGTTGTTGTTGGTGGATTTGGACATATAGTGGTGGCGGAGAAAAAATAACGATGAGGAAGCGATGGGAAAGGAGGAGGTGTTGTTGGTGAAGGATACGAAGGTGTTGTTGTGGCGGAGGAGGTACTGTTGTTGCTGGTGATGGTGGCGGATGAGGTATTGTTGCTGCTGGTGATGGTGGTGGAGAGGAGAAGAAGAAGAAGAGAGGTGTTGGTGAAGGATACGAAGGTGTTGTTGTGGCGGAGAAGGTACTGTCGCTGCTGGTGATGGTGGCGGAGGAAGTATTGTTGTTGTTGGTGATGGTGGTGGGGAGATGAAGAAGAAGAAGAAAATTAACATACCTAGGCTATATATGGAAGGGCATCTCGGGTATATTGAAAATAATTAAAATCTAAACTTAATTTGTATTAAGTGAAATGGAGTTTTTGTCTCATTTTTTAATGAAAATGGTTTTTTTTTTTATAAAAGATAATATAGGAGGATTTTATACATGGTAAGTTTGTTCACCTTGGTTTTTTATACTAAGTTTTGTATTCTTATTAGGAAACAGACCTATTGTAATACCCTATGTTTTCAATTAATTTTAGTTTTAGCTGTCATTATCAGTGGAGTGCATATCTGCAGCTAGTACATGATGGGCAGGAGGCCCATGACAGATATAGTATGGGCTCAGTAATTACTTAGTTTATTTAGAAAGACAAATAGGGTTTTAACTGATTCCGTGTACGTAAAAAAGTTGTAACATGTTTGGATAACAGAAGCAGAAATCAAAAGTAAATTATTTTTGTTCGAGCAAAAGTTGACTTTTTTAATTCTAGTAATGAAATTAGACACCCAAACTAATTTCTTGTTTTTTAACCTCTAGAAGTTACAAAATTACTTTTAGATACGTATCCAAACAGGTTATTAGCAAAATGAATTAAGAAAAAGAAATCAAGATACGGAGAACTAAGACAATATTGGTGATCAGTACGTACTACTAATCTACCTGTTTATCCCTTTTTTTTTTTTTGAATGGAAGCTTATGTGTTGTGTAGTCTTAGTGATTACTGCATCTTATTTGTTATGTATCTAGGGTTCCATATGTAAAGCAAGCCTTATCTGGGTGATCGTATTTGGCAGCATCCTCGAAATCTAAGGCAAGTTTATCTCTGTACTTCTGGTTATGGGTAGATATAAAGGGTTAAGCACTCAGGTAAATCCTGGTAAACACCTAGAATTTGCAAAATTAATCCATGTAGTTGTTAGGTGATAATGATAACAAATCTTGATAAATATTTCATTTTGTTTGTGGAAATAGTTTAACTTTTATTTGTTGGAAACCAATGATTAAACAAATACTAAGTAAATAAGTTTTAAATCTTTTATTAAAATATAAAATATTGTGTTATTTGGGTTCGAGCTCCTGACCTATTGGTCACTTTATATGTTTTGATTTTTTTCTTTGTTTTCTTCTGTTAATGAAACACTTTAGTCCCACATCGGGGATTTTCCACTTCTTAAGTTGTATTAAGATATTATATAAACAAACTTTTCTCAACCTATTTAGATATTCAAGGAAAAAGGGTTTCTCCATATTTTTGGAGAGAACAATAGAATAATAATTAATTATTATCTTTCTTAATTTTTTTGAGATTTTCCTTGAAGGGTTTTTTTGAGTTGTCAAGCTCAAGTTGAGCATCTACTACGAGTGCTAGTAGTAAGTGTAGTAGGGTGTTTTATGCTGGAGGCATCCGTACTATGGAGGCTATAACATCACTCTTGAGGGTAGCCGGGCGCTAATGTCTTAAGAACAGCGTGTTAAACACGTGACTCACTTTGTTTTTTTTTTTTTAAGTTTTGTTGCATTCCATCTTGATGTTGCGGAGATACGAGGAACTCATCAGTTTTGACGAATCACTTCCGTGAAGAGCTAAGTATCAACAACCTTTGTTTATTTAATTTTTTTTATTTTTAATTATTACATCCAACATGATCTTAATATTCATTTATATTATTTTGTAATTAATCTCGTCTATCATTCTGGCCTGATCTTAATATGAATATGTGTAATGGTATCTAGTAGTTTAGCTTTTCATGGTCACGTAGTGTTGGAAAAGTTGTAAGAGCTTACAGTGTGTTTAGTTCTTTTGAATCTGGTAGAGGTTAGTTGGCATAATGGAGCAACTAATGGATTATAAGAACCTAGCAAATAAACGTACCTAATTTGACTATGTGTAGTGTTGTCACAATTCGCAAGGACCAGGTGACTTTCTTTTGTTTTTCTTTAATTTTGTTGTCTAATGATTTTGATTTGTTTGTTATAATTGTTTTAGTGGTTATCAGGTGATTTTTATGCCTTGTTTGTTCTAATTTTGTTGTTTAATGATTTAATATCATATTTTGTGGATTCTGGCTCCCAAGGAGTTAAGGTCTTCGTGTAAACTTGCAGTAAGCTAATCCGTGCGAATCTGTTTATTGATTACATGGCTCTACTAAAATGTAATTGAATCATGTGAAAACTCGTGAAGTGCTTTGTATGCTAGAGGAATCTATGCGATGCGTTTGGTATCCTTTTCTTGGTTATCGAGATGGTGCGTCCATTGGTCTTTTGGTGTGCCCATTGACTTCAGGGCGTTGAACGCCTCTTGTTCAATCCCTATCAAAAATTGAAACAAAAAAGTGGATATATTCTCGTAATAAATATTGGTGGATTTATGTTTCGGATCAGTCGGGTGCTAGAGATATGTTCTGATACATCTTAAATCGTGTTGGTATGTGTGTATGCACATATGCACGAGGAATATGTATAGTAGTTTTTTAAAAGCGTGAGCATATATATTTATAACATAAAAAAGATTGGTGTGTTATTTTTGAACAAATCCGACCCTTAATAGATCGTGAATAGTTAGGATCATACGGTTTGGGTATCTGTTTTTAGGATAAATCTGGACGTTTATCTTTATTCTCTAAATACATTGAAGGTAGAGATCATATCCTGGTCCGTCCATAATTAACATTAATCAAATTTTATTAACATGACTAGCCTTGGTTGTCAATTTACTTAAGACCCATGCTTAAGTTTCCGGATTTAGTTATAAATTTCTTACACTCCTGATAATTGAGACTAGATTTTAAGTACATCCACAAAACCCTATTTACCTACCGGTTCCGGATCGCATTCTCTTAGTAAGGTGTCTCATTATGTCCCTCCAATGTAAAATTGCCGTGTGTCCGTAATCGATTATCTTAGATACTAAATCATTAAACGGTTGCTAAATTGAATAACACATATAGAAAAAAGAAGGGAGGATTGTTGATATGACCCCATTTTATTGCCTACATTTTAAATATGACCCCGTTTTTTTAACTATTACAAACATGACCTCATTATTTTTTTTGTTATAAGTATGACCTCATTTTTTATAGGGAGTGTTTGGATACAACCTCAAATAGTATTTTTTTTTTACTAAATTAAATTAAATTAAGATTTTATATATTTTAATTTAATAGAAAATATCAATTTGATCTATTAAAAATAAACCCACGTCATAATTAATCAAAACTTAATAAGAATTGAATCCCAATAACCAAATTTTCAGTTTCTGGAATAAAACATCAACAACAAAAAAATACCATTTTTTAAGTGGGGTGTGCATGTAAGATAAAATTGAAGAAAACTCATTACATAAAATTGATTTATACTTAATAAGGTATAATAAGATCTTAATTTAATTTTAGTCAAAAAACTTACTGTTTGAGGTTGTATCCAAACATTCCCTACAAAAAATGAGGTCATATTTTTAATAAAAAAAAACGGGGTCACATTGTAATAGTTAAAAAAACGGGATCATATTTGAAATGTAGATAATAAAATGGGGTTATATAAGCATAATCCCCCAAAAAAAAATAAAAATAGTTCAGACTTACCAAATCTTTTTGATTCTTTGCAACCTATCTTAACAACAAAAGCTTTCTAACCTACATCTTCGTACACTCATTTGTTTTTCTTCCACTGATGATGTTCATCTTTTTCTTAATTTTCATTCAACTCAGTTAATTTTGGTGATTATCTTCTACATGATTAACATCCATTTAAAAATCCTACAAAACCACAAATATAAGGTTATATGTTGTTTTACTTGTTTTAGTTTGATCGTGGCTGAACATATCAAAAAATTAACTAAGAGATTTCAACTGATAAAACAATAGTCAAAAAGAATTTACGTAAAAAGAACTTTAAATAGTACAATACATATTCTAATTGTATTTTGATTTAGCATTACATCCAATGAGCTATTAGAAGATAATACATAATTCCTCCGTTTTTAGAAAAATATTATTATTATTATTATTATTTTAATTTTTCCCAACAATATTTGCACTATTTGTAAACTTGCCAAATTTGTATTGTGTACATTAAAATTGTTTGCTACCAAAACCAACCTTAACCTAACCTTAGATTATGTCCAGGCACAAAGAGGCTGAGATTCTCTTTAGGTTGGGTGGTTGAGATCATACCTCGCCCCACTAGCTAATATTGCATTTGCTCATTAACCAATCCAGGCCCTGTTTGACTAACGCATATGCATTTTAATTGTTTGTTTGTCTCCTAATTATTATTTTTTGCTAATTCGTAACTTAGATGGATCTTTAATTGAAATCTAATCGGAGATAGTTTTTCTCTTTAGAATTTGATTAAATTTGATAATGCAGGGGTCGTAAGCCTCGGCTAACCCATTCCTACCCACTATAAACAACCTGAATCTAACAATTAGTGAAGGTTGAGACGGATTCTTAATTGGTGTCTAATCGGAGATATTTTTCTGATTGAAATTTTGATTGAATTTAGCAAAGCTGAGGCTGTAGGTCCCGATTAACCCAAATGTTACGCTACTATATACAACTTTAAGCTAACATAGCAAAGGTTGAGACCAATTATTAATTGGAGTTTAACCGAATATTAAAATTTAATTGAATTTGACAAAGGTGGAGATGTAGGCCCCGATTAACCCTAGTGCTATCCGACTACATACAATCTTAAGCTAACAAATAATAAGGAATGAGAAGGATTGGAGTCTAATCAAATTATAATCTTCGATTAGACTCCAATCCTTCTCATTCCTTACTATTTCAGAAGATATATAGCTAAGGATGAACGTGCATATTTTCTTTCTTTATTGTTTTTCTGAATTTCGACTAGTGAGGCAGTGGGTTAATTGGAGCTTAGGATCTCTTGTTAAATTTTGGGAATTGAAACTTCCTTTGAAAGTGTAGTGATTCTTCTAAACCAAATTTTTTTCTTAAACGAATTATTATTATCAGTAGTTAGTATTTCTCTTTTTTTTAGTGATAAATATTTGAAAATAGTTTTATTGAATCAAATATTGGTCTCTTAATCAGAAGTAATGGCTTGAATTTGGCGTAAGTGCCGGACGGGCTTATCCGAAATTTAGGGTCGTTACACCTATATTTAGGAGAATATTAAGAGAGGTTCCTCCTAATATTTGGAAAACCTATTATTGGGGCCACATCCTTTGGGTTTCGAAAGCTGCAGTGAATTTGAATGTCCTAAATATGGATAGGGGACTCAATAGTTATGTCAAATGTTAAAAATACCCTCCTCCCATAACTAGCTTAAATCTAATACAAAACAAGAAAAAACTAAAATCAATTCATATTCTCTTCTGTTCCGTCTACTTGTTCTCTGTTTCTTTTCTTCTTCTCCATTTCATCTTCACCGTTTTTCCTCTTCAAACGACAATTAGTCGATTCTCAAAAAATTTCACTGCCGATTAAACTCTTTCTATAAAACAAGATTAGGTCGAAGCAAGTGCCCAAAGGTGATACTCAAAGAAGAGGAAAACAACCAGTTAATCAAGAAAATTCGAGTTTAAGTTCGGTTGAAGAACCCGAACAACCAAATCAAGAATCGACCAGCGAAGAAGAGAAAACTCTTGATAATCCGCCGCCAATGACTCGTATAAGGTCGGAATCGAAAACCCCAGCATTTTTTTATGAATTTGATTGCATAATTAGGTTATATTTGATACAATTAAGGTTTAGAATTTCATATTTAGAACTGTTTACGGCTAGGAAATGTTGATTTCCTAACAGTAAACACAGTTACACGGTTGGGAAATAATAAACTCCCATCTATAGATGAGTAATTTTTTCACTTACGGTTTGGAAGTTATGAACTCCCAATTATAAGTTAATAATTGTAGTTTTTATAGTTAGGAACTAAGAAATTTCTAACCGTAAATGTGTACATATACTTGCTTACGTCTAGGACATTTTTTTAAAAACCCAGCCATACGAAGTGTTTCCTAGACGTATCGCGAATATTTCCCAATCGTAGGAAGTGTTTCTTAGCCATAAATGGCCATGAGTTTGAGTTAAAAAAAATTCCTTTCTTGCGGCTAGTTTGATGCTTTGAAAATTCAACCATAAGCATATATAACCCGGCCGTAAAATTATTTTCCCAGTTGCCGTAGGATGATAGCAAATAAGAGTGGTGCAACAAATAACAATCAAATCCAACCTCCCATGTTTTTTTGCGTACAATTTATCTCAGTTGTGTGAAAGGGAAAGTGAGTTCGATCCTTTCTATTATATATGTTACCATGTTGTCAATTTTCTTCTCTTTTGTGCCTTTTTTTGATTTATACCAATGTAGTTCGATTCATAAATGTCGGAGATTGCAAGAAGCTGTTGGATTTATACCGAGGAATATAACAGTTCGCCATATCAGGCAAAAGAATACATGCTAGAGGAAATTGTGTATGAATACTTCAACAAGTCATGATTATTTCAATATTTTATTTTATATTTGTCTCTTTTATTTTGATTGATTGATTATACAACTTCTAAAATAGAAGAGAATTTAGTAATATAATATATATATATATTTGAAAAATCGTGTTTCTTTTTAATAGTTTTCCTATAAAAAAATTTCTATTAGATATAAAGTTACGATATGGAAACAACTACAAGAAAACAACTACAAGAAAACTTGGTTAATAGTAACAAAATTTACTATTAAACATTAAACCTCAGTTTTGGGTAATATTAGTTAAAGTTGATTATTATCAATCAGTATCGGTAAGATATTGCGTAGGTCATTATCATTGGTACTGATATCCAAAGTGGTAAACCATGTTTGCATGCCTTGCAATTTCAGCTGTATGTGAAGTTGTCTGTTGGTTGTCAAACTAATATTGTGTAGAAGATGAGGCTACACATTTAATATTGTTGTCACGTTTCTATCGATAAAAATGTATCTTGTTTTTTTTTTAAGGTAAATCGCTTATGCAATGTAGTTCTATATCATTTTTGGTAGTGCCTAATCTTCACTTTTTCAGTTATTGAATGATTGTTGATGATGCTATTCTAATATTGTGAGTTTGTTTATTGATCGAATCCTGATTTCCATGGCTTCAACATATCTACCTACTATAGTTAGTAAATCTGGCTAACTTGATATGATTTATTTTCTGAATGCAGACTTGGTTCTAACGTTGAAATGTCGCACCAAGTCTTAACAATTCCTGAAGACTCATAGTTGATTGAGAATTTTCTTAGACAAAACTCGTTGTCTCAAAAAACCATCAGGGAGAATTTTGAAAATTATATACCATTTCTAGAATCAAAGAACCATGTGGAATCATCCCCTTTGGGATACAATATTTTTATTATGGCACACCAATCGCGATAAAAACAAATAACTTTTTTTTGTAATTGTTGATGGAAAATTTACCATATAATACATTGACATCGAAGGCAGACAAGCTTATGATTATTGATGACATGCGTATGACAATTTCTGAAGATTAGAAGAATTCAACCAAAACACTTAATTAACAGTTAGCACGCTAAGCATATACATGAAATATTTTAATGACAAGGGTGTACGAAAGCTCATAGTCAGTAAAATTTCTAAGTTTACGAGAAAAAAGTTAAAAGAGATTCAAGTAGCTTTTTGCGCCTTTGATCAGCTAAGGTATGATTTAAGATTCAAATGGCTTGTTGTTTTTTTTTTGTTTCTCTTATTATATGCAGATTATATGTTAGTCTTTTTTACTTATGTTTTCTTTTATCATTTTTAGGTTAGTTCACCTCCAATTACATGTATCTTGTATACCTATGAATTTGAAACTTTGATATCAAGGAATAATATCTTTTATACGGGAACTGATGGTAAGTATACGGAAATATACATGATAACATGAGCCTTAAAGAAGTTATTTATATGGTTGAAAAATATCTTGCATACTCCAGTATATATAATGGTTGCACAGGAGGTTGGGCCAATTATTGTAAATTTCTTGCTTACAAGTGTTAGTATTATTAACCAACAGGTCAGAGAAAATGATGACATGAAATTTGGTAGTGATGAAGGAAACAACTAGTATTCATGGGAGTAACCGTCCAACAATTAAGTTAGTCAGATATTTTATAGTTGTACCAGTTTTCTTTCTTAATGCATAATTACACAAGCTTTGGACAATTAAACTTGTTTTTGATGGCTTCTGTTATATAATTGGTATTGTAAATACACTTTACTTTATTAAATGTGTCCTGATAGATTTATATAGAATGTTGTCATTTTGCATTTTCAGTGGTAATGTACTTATCCTTATTGTGCAACGTGTTTTATTGTTAATTAGTGTTCCAGTGCAATGTAGATATGAGATTGATAAATGTCGGCTCAGATGGGGCCAAAATCTAAGACATAATTTGTTCAAAACTGCAAATCTCTAATCATTATGAAAGATCCAATCTACAATTTAGAGAAGATATTACACATTTTAAAGTCCATCGATGGTGGACTATCACTACTGTTATTAGATTCTCCTTCATTTCTCTTATAATAGAGTATTGTCAACTGGAACAATAACTCTGATTTTTTGTATTAATCTTAACCTCATCAAATTATAGACTAGATAGATCCAATATTTGAGTGCCATTTTATCCGCTATTATTGGACAACTCTACTAACAATTTTACAACTCTTTTAACTGGTCAAGTTGGGTATCTTTTAGCTTAAATAATAAATATGAATAAGAACAGGGACTGAAGTTAAGAGATAAAACCATTATAATTCGTTCAACCTTCTATAAGATGATTCAAATGTATTTTCGAAGTCTTGTTATTGATTATGTTTTTTAAAAAATTTGATCAAATTGGAAGGTAATTGATCGTTCTTTTTCAAAATTAATTTATTAATTAAAGATTCAGAATTTCTAATTATCGATAAATTTTATAAACTTGATCTATACATATCAAATTGGTCATCAAGTAATTCAAATTAATTTTTTTTTAAGAAAATGTGTTGTAATCAATTATTTTTCAATTCCATCAAATTCGATATTTCTTTTCTTTTTTCCAAAATTAACTTGATGATCAACGATTGACAGACTAAGATTGTTGTTAAACTCCATCAATTTGCTCTAAACAAATCTAGTACGTCTTTAAGTACTTCAAACTAAAATGACTATGAACATTTGTATTCGTTCATAGCTGATAAATTTAAAAGTAAATCAAAAACAGCTGGTAACGCTGGAATCCATTCTTAACTGATAAATGTCGTCCAATATCAAATCAGAAATTCTAAACAAATCGTTTAGAAGAACTCCTCCGAAAACCGCATTTCACATATAAAATTTTCTAATAGTTCCATATGAGTCAGTTGGAAACTTGCTCACAATTCCCCTTTTGATGGTTATTTTGTGAATAAAACGATTTGGGAGTATTTTTTTCATCGGTTTATCTGGAACTATTGATACCGAATTTTTTAGCTTAAAGAAAATTAGATCCAACTCGAATTCTCGGTCAGCCTCCACCGAGGACACGGTCATCTAGTCTACGCGGGGAAAACAGAAAAAAAAATGGAAAAACAACAGAAGAAGAAGCAGCAGCAGAAGAAGAGGAGGAAAGACCTTGAGTTTGATGATGATGATGATGATGATGATGAAAATGCTAATGTCCACACTATATTTCCAATACTACTAGCATCATCTCTTAAGGACATACACACTCTATTTACTCGAGCAATATTAAAAGAACAATTACAAAAACTTCATTCAGTTCTTCACTCTCAACCCAAACCTTTATTCAACAATTCATCAATACTCTCGATACTCCCAGCTTTACTTAAAAAAACCCTAATTTACCCTTCAATTACATGTCTCATTCTTGAGATTATTGGTCTTATTTCAATCTCTTCAATTGAAGATAATCAGAGAATTGCCTTAGATGCTGAAATTTTGAGAGGTTTATTGAATTCTTTGAAGGGTTGTATATCTAATAAGAAAGTCTTGGTTTCTGTTTGTAATGCGGTTTTGGATCTGTCTACAACTTGGATTGGAAGGGCAAAGTTGTGTCAATTATTTGCTGTGCAGAAACTTATGTGAGTATCATTATTGGGGTTTTTTACTGAACATTTTCAAGTTAAAGTTCTGTTAATTTATGATTATGTTCATTTGCTGGGATTGTTGGTGCGGGGGCTGGAACTACTGACCTCACGTATGAGAATCAATTCCCTGGCCAACTGGGGTATTCCCAGTTGGTTTAGGTTGAAACTATTATTTGGTATGAACCTAACCTGACATTCCGCAGCTCTGTGTTTCTTCAGGTTGATGCTACTACAAAACATGTTGTGCAGTATTGTATGGGAAAGGGGAGTAGTGGAATAGATGAATTTCAGGTATTAGTTCTCCAGGCCACTATCACTTTAATCAACACTTGTAATTTGAAGCAATTGACAGAGATTCCAAAGGAATTGGTTGAGAACTTTTTGAGATATTTGAAGGAGGCGTGGGTTAGTTTGCGGGATGAAATCATTCTGAAAAATGTGGGGAGATGTGACAAAGGTGTAAGTGTTTGTCTTAGTAATATGAGAGTACATGAGTTGGCTGAAAGTATATTTAGGCTTTCTGTCAACAGGAGTGATTGTACTACTACTTGCACACCTGAGATGGTTAGAAGAAACATTTTTGGTCCAGACCACTCTGAATTTGAACAGTTTATGTTAAATTACTGGGAGAAATCACCATTCCTTTTTACGAAGCTCTCGAAGCCATTTAATAGTTGTGAAGATAGTTTTAGTTCTATCTTTCGATTCTTTAACTCGAAAAGAACAATCAATGCTATCATTTCATCTATATTAGGGGGGACTGGTTTCTTGTCCACCTCTCCAATCAGATGATCTAGACATCATTAGTTTCCTAGAAGAGGTTAAATGTGGATTGGGTTTCCCTATGATCTACGAGCAAGACATACGGGTCCTTAAAACGGTGGGTATAAGTGACACCCAAATGAAGAGAGAGATTCATATTTATAAGAAACATTCTGATTTCGCTGTCACATCTGTTCATAACACGGTTAATGTACAAAAATGTGAAGAAGCATTTCTAGAGGGTTATACAGTTGCTCTGCGTGGGATGGAATTCCGTTCAGAGAGTATTGCTGCTATTGCAGATGGGTTGGCGGTTCTGTTTGGTCAACTGTCTGTAGGTGCCAACGCCTACCTCACCCCACCTCGGTCTCAGGGTTTGGCTCGGCACTATGATGACCACTGTGTGTTTATCTGCCAGCTTGTTGGACAAAAGAGATGGGTGTTATCACCACGGCATACTTCTCTGCTACCTCGATTATATGAACCTCTTCATCACTTGACTGGTTCAAAACATGGAATTGATGCCTTTGATTGTAAACAGTTCTTGCTTCAAGAAGGTGATATTTTATATATACCCAGAGGTTGTCCTCATGAGGCATATACTGTAACAGATGATGATGTGCCTGAGATGGATGATGTGTCTACTGGGTCTTCCTTACACTTGACACTTGGAATTGAGATTGAGCCTCCATTTGAGTAAGTGTCTAAAGTTTATCTCCTTGTAGTTTGATGAGTTAAGTAGTTATTTGTCTTATCTTTTGTTCAGTTTGGGTTTTGTATCCAGACTACCTCTGTTAGTAGATTGATTGAATAATCGTCTAGAGAACTAGTCTAATTTATCCCAAGCTCATCATGACAAAGTACAATCAATGTGATTGCATTTGCTCCTAGGTAGAGATCTGTTAAGCTTACTAGTTACTCTTGGTGAAGGTGTTAGTGTTGAAAGTTTGTCTTAAGATCCCTTTTAGTGTAGTTTGTGATTCCTTGTGTTTTCTACGACATATTTTGACCATATGTTTTTCTGCCCATCCAATATGTGCAAGTCGTAAAGTATAGATGGATATGTAAGTGCTGATGAAAACTGGTTGAGGTAGGTTGATTGCTCATAAATCATAGTGGGTCTGTCGTTTTACAAATATTTAATGCTACAAGGACTTCCACTTTTTCAAGGAACGTGAAATGTTGTACTAAAGAACATGAAGCTCATTCTGACTTTGCTTTGCTAGCAGTTCTCTATATGAATTGCATCATCCTTGTTGACTGCATAACTCTGTTTGATGATCCAATTGTATTGATGGTAGCTAGAGCCAATTGAGTAACTGCTTAAACTTTATAAGGACAAAGTAAGCTCATATTCAGGGGTGATTATCATCAGCAGATTGATTGATTGATTGCTTAACATGAAAAAACATCATAGTGATTGGTAGTGCTTCTGAAAATTGAGGCACCTCTAGGGGCATTGCCTTGGTTTGTATGTCAGTGAATGTGCTTTCACAATCAATCTAAGGATTAAGCAATAACTCAATTTGAATTGAACGTGTAATCAAACATTTGCATGATCTGTAATGTATTGACTTCTTTAAGATAATACATGAACTTTGTACATGTATTCTCTAAAGAGTAATAACTTTCTACTTTTATATTTCTTAGTCTTATTTTTCAATTCTGTGTCTTGCTTGCACAGATTACCAAAAATTATTGCCTGACATAATTGTTCCTTGGTTGGCGATATGTATTCTGATACTGAGTAATAATAATTGTTCAATAATTTTTGTACTTTGTTGTTTTTTGAAGTAAGCTCAGTGATGGCTTTCTTCGGTTTGTCGTCCGCAATATCTACTAACTGATTGCGATCATTTAGAATCTGCATTTTTATTTCTGACCCCATAATGCATGTGGATTGGAAGTTTTGTTTTAACATAGGTAATTTACATGTGCACTGTGTGGTCAATTGACACATGTTGTTGGTCCCAATATCACTGGAATAACCAGCTTATGGACAAAAGTCTAGTATGGATAGTGAAATCGAAAGAGGTGCCATTATTATACCAATTCTTTATGCTATATGCTGAAGATAGAGAAACAGTTCTTGGTATACAAAATTTATTACAAGTTTTAAAAATACCAAAAAAATGGTTTCACCGTTGTAAGGACAAGTATAGAATTAAAATTTTCTAGTATGCTTATTTGGAAAGGTTTTTTCTAGTTTCCTTTAATTGTTACCAAGATTCCATGTTACGTCGCGATTCATGAACTATAATCATTTATAGGATGCTTTTACTTGCAGACATTTTTCTTTTTTATTGCTCCAGTTATTCTGGCATTTTTCGAACCCTACCTCTGGGTATGTGTAGATCAACCAACTGCAGAAGATGCTTTCCTATTAGGAATATGTTTTTATCGTGTAAATGTCAAAAAAAAAAAAAGAATCGCATTGTCGTAGGTTTCCACCCAATCAAAAATTGGTTGATTCTTCAAGAAGTTTCTGATGACTAATTTTTAAGTTTCAGCCAATTTCCTGTATGGTTCAGAGTTTTAGAATCTGTTACGATGATCTATGTCATGATGAATGATCTTCAAAACATATCCGCCCTTGATCAATTCCATGTAGGGAATAGTACTTGTGTATGGATTTGTTAAAACGAATAATTGTGGTCTTCTGACAAAAAAAGTTTTTGAAGTTGAAATTTCCTACATTGTTTAATTCATTTTGAATTCACATACTCATTGGCATATAGCTTTTGACTGCAGGTGGGAGGGGTTCGCGCACGCTGCACTTCATTGCTGGAACCAGAAACAAAAAGCCAATCCATGTATTGATCAACTGCCTGGAGGTCTGAACTTAGTTTACGTGAATCTTTTGCATGTTTCGTTACAGCTAATTGGTTACCAAGATTCTGTTTTCCGAAAAGGTTGCATGGTTGCCTCATTTTCACTGCCCCAAGATAACAAAGAAAACCAGTTGAGTGAAAATCTGGACCTGGACCAGAGAAACACATTTGGTTATATTATAGACTGTATTGACAAAGAAGCAAACTTCTTTAAAGCATTCCGATGCGTGGAAGAAACAGTTCAAGAGAAGAATGAAGAGCTGTTTCAACGAATGAGGTGGCTCCATCATCTTTATCATGAGGGAGAAGCAGATGAGGGTTTTGACTGGAATTCTCCTCTGCAAGGATTTGAAAACCTTCTGCTTCTGTTATATGAGAACAGAGAAGATGCAGAAGCTACATTTACCCTAGTTAAGTCAAATTTCTGCAAGGCCGTGGTATTTGAGAATATCTGCGAAAGCTATGAAATTTTGCTTCTGAAGTACAAAAGGACTAGAAAGCACTACATGCGTGGGATGCTTTCATTGCATTGCTCTTGAAGCAAGGTTCAATACTCAAATGCAAATAAATCAATATCATGTTAAAAAATTGATTTTGAATATCAATGATCCCATCGAGTTTTCTCACTGATACTGGGGATTGTTTCTTCGTCTCGCTGTCATTGCCAGGTGCAGCTGTTATTCTTGAGAACTATTGAAGTTTATATGTGACCCTAAGATGGGATTTCTATTGGTTTTCCAGAGAATTATTCACATTATCATGCTACAACTTGTGATTGAAATGTTATGTGGTGGTTGGTACATCCGTAGCTTTACGGGCACATCGGCACGACGGAAAAATCCATTCCATTGAAATATAGGAACTACATTCTTATACCAAAAAGAATAATATATGATACAATCTAAGTTGAAGGGATCTTTCTATCTCTCCCTTCACATACAGTAAAGATAACAGGTTAACTTCTTTTCTATGGTCTGGGATGTTTTGGAGTAGTAGTTGGATGTGTAGAAACTCCATGGTAATCAACATGATAAACAAGCTCTTCGCCATTGTCATCAGCTTCTGTTGGAACTCCTTTGATGATGTCAGATTGCATACTCATGACCTATTTGGAAAATCATGGAAATTACAGGTTGTTAATTCTAAATGCTGAATTTAAACAGGAAAGAGAAAACCTGTTATAGGGCACTTTATAATATTTCAGTCCTAGAAAAAAGAAATGTATGAAAAACCTTGATATTTAGCTTGTCTTGTTGATGATTGCCTAGCTTTCTCACACTTGTTTTTCCTGTGTGCAGCAACACTGAAGAAGGAGGAGAAGAAGAAACTAGTGATGTGATGGTTGGAGATGAGAGAAAGAAGATCAAAGTTATTAAGAAACACAAGGAAATGGAGGTAGAAGCTTTCATTTTTTTGGAACTCAAAATGAAAGCAAGTTAGTTACCTCCTACTGAAAGTGTAGAGAGACAAAATAAATAGATAAAAGATCAAAGACACCCAGAGAGAGAGAGAGAGAGAGAGGAAGTTTTGTGAGACTCATGTCCTCCAATATTGAATACATGGGTGGGGGAACATGTCTTATGAGGTCCCATTCCATGCCTTGATTGTGATTGAGAAAGATTTTCAAGAGCTTTGAATGACTCCTGTCCTTATTACTACAATTATTATCTTCCATCTCTCTTGCAGTTGTGGAATAGAAAATAGGAGAAAAAGGCTTAATTAGTTAGTTTCTTCTGTCTTGTTTTTCTTTCATTCCACAAAGAGAAAAACATCGCTAGTGAATGGTAGTGGGATTGGTGGTTATGTGTTTTTCTTGGTATTAACAAACGGCATCCACACAGCAGTCTGATGCCTTTACTTTTCTTCTTGTACTCTCACCAATAAGGATGGCTTGTTGTTCCACACTTGCTGTTGCTGATATCTCTCTCTTCTCTCTCTCAAGAAAATCATAATATGTTGTTACTCATAAAGTTCTGGAGAGAAGCATGTCAGTATGATTTTCTTATGTTTTTCTTCTACTGAGGTGTATTGGTTTAATGAGAGCGAGATTGGTAAAACAGACTGAGTGAGCAGCAGGCAGGAATCCGAGTGAAGCAGTGCCAAGCCTGCTTTTCCTTTGCAGCGAAACGGCAGCTAGTTGCCATTTGTTACAGGGAGACAAATGTAGGACCAGAGTCAAATTGCCTCATTCATTGACCATCAAAATGTTCTACAATTAATTTTGCATGCGACTGGGGCATCGATTGTCAGATTGCCCCATTCATTGACCATCAATTTCTTCATAGTGTAACTTCAACCGAAGCTACATAGTTTTCAGAAGAATACCCGACAGTATTGATAATATTTTAAAAAAAAAATTGACCCCCCTCGAATCACCGGCGTCCAGAAAAAGAAGTTGTACTCAAATCACAACAGTTTTTAAGGAAAAGAAGGTACCCCCATACAATAGTGAGTTCACGAAATAATACATTAGGAAACTTTGGAGGGAAGTAGAAGGGGCTTTTAATTTGACTAAAGTCAAAAGACTCGGAACCTTTGCCATTGTGAAATAAAGGGTTTTTTTCTTTTTTTTGATCAGTAAAACCCAGTTCTACTTGAATTCTAATTTTAGAATACCCTACCAATATAAATAGTTTGAGTCTAACATATAAACTTCTCTTGGAAATAATCTATTTCAAATAGCTCTTTCTTTGTTCTTCGTAATTCATATCAACTTCGCTAATTAACCACAAAGAGGATGAAAAGCTTTGTTTCATAAGGTATGCTTAATCACAATGGTTCAACCTTTGATTACTTACTGCATTAATTTATATGAAAAAGGAGAATTTTAGGGCTAATTTCTCTCATCGGTACTGCTTTCGTTGTTGTTGTTTTTGTTTCTTAATGTTATTATTGATCATTGGAACAATTTGTATTTGAAAGTGGGTTTCTGCTTGATTTCCTTTCAGAAGATCGATGATTTCTGTTTCAAAAAACGAAATACAGATGAACCGGAAAATTACTTTCGAAGAAAGGTGGGCGTTGATACGTGCATGGGTAAAGTGTAAGGATGACGGTTTCGAGAAACATATATCTGAATTAATAAGACAAAAGAGAAAACAAATGATTAACTACGATGAAAACAGGGAAGATTTAATTCTTGATTTTAAAAGGGATGGTTTTGATTCTCTCAGAGGTGTTCAAGGTTGGGTTGAGAAAGAGATGGAAGAACTTGCTCAAAGAAAGTCCGAATGGAAAGCTAAAGAATGCAAGAAAGAAGTTCTCCGTGGTACCAACGTCAGTCCACCACCTAAAAAGAGAAAGATAGTATTGGATGATGATAACCAAGAAAATGAACAAGAACAAACGTGTGAAATTAAGCTTACAACCTTCCCAACCAGTATTATACAGATAGAAGAAGAAGAAGAAATCAACCACAACTAAAGGAACATATATACGTCCAGAAGAATCATTGATTAAGAGCAGTAATTGAATTTTTGACTTGTTTTAAAGTTAAAGAGCAGTAATTAGGATTAGTTGACGATACACTTTTAGTTAAAGCTTTATATACAGTACTCCCTCTGTTTTTTAAAAAATGTTACTTATCACTTTTTCATTTTAACCTATAAATAGACCAATTTAAAAAAATGATAGTAATTCTTTTTTTAAAATGGAAATAATATAATATACCGGATGAATGTATTGATTTAAAGTTTTAGATTTAATTTGTTCCATATTTCATAAAGCTGAATAATTATTTGTCTTCAAGTTAAGGTGCCTCACAATTTGGTTAGAACTTAAGCTTTAATATTCAACTTCCAATACCTATGTATGATTTTTTTTTTTTCTAGCATGGAGATTGTTTATATATTTTGAATATCAATTTCCTCTCATGACATCTCATCACTTATACATTCTCATATTTAGAATCAGTTTAAATTTGATATATTAGGGCATCTTTAATGGTATTTAAATATATATCGCATATAGGGGCGGAGCTAGGATTTTAGGAAAGGAGGTGCAAAAAAAAATTCCTATAGGGTGCAAAATGGTCTTGAGATGCCAATTTATACTAAAAAAATGACCCAAAGAATAACTGGGCCTGAGAGTCAGCTGGATTGGTGATAGACACATTTTAGTGTCTAAATTGCACCTTAATTTCTAGTGAG